>RSEH01000173.1:0-104114 GCA_006503475.1 Stentor roeselii | reverse complement strand
CCTAACACCCTAACACCCTAACACCCTAACACCCTAACACCCTAACACCCTAACACCCTAACACCCTAACACCCTAAAATATATTATAATAAACAATTGAGAGATATAATTAAATTCCAAGATTATGGTGTTTTTAGTTTGAATATTATAGCTAAGATAGCATTTACATTATAAAATTTTAAGATTCGCTTTTTAAATAGATTTTTATAATTTATAATTAACTAAACAATAAAATTTTTATGTTTTAAATAAAAAGGAAATCCTTCAAAATATTATATAATATCAGATATATATGACCTTTTTAAAGTCATCAACCAAATAAAAATCAATATATACATTAGTTAAAGGTAGTTAAAATTTTAAACTACTCTCAAATTATCATATTTAACTATTTGATTAAGGAGATGGCTGAAACTCTGGCTCATTGTGCTAATAATTTTTATTTTAATGATAAGGATAATAATTTCTTTTTCAGTTTCCGCTCATTTCGCAGGCACTGGCGATTTTTATGAGCTTCACCATTAAAATCTTATTGGGGTTAAAGGTGAAAGGATATCATCAACTTACACAAGAATACTAATTTTGTAGTAGAAAATAATATATTTTGGTTGCAAGATAAACTTTGATCATACTGATTGCAGATTGCAATTTGAATAAGATTGATTCCAACTTAAATGTTTTTTATTTAAAATGGATCTTATTGATCAATATGATTGAATGATAATCAGATTTATTACAGTGTTGACTCTCATCTGACTTAAGGAAGTTTTTTTATTTGGAAAGATAAACGATATAACAAGAAGAAAGAATTTAAGTTTTTGAGAAGTATTTTAGAGTTTAATTGTGAACTTTAGGAATTATAGAAAAAAATGATGAAAATTCAAATTATAAGGAAAATATTTTCAAATTATCCGATTCAGTAAATTAATTTATTGTAATAAATGAAAATCTATGTTAAGGTGAGCTTGAAACCTTATACTATTCATTAAATGATAATAGTTCTATCTTTTACTTCAATTAATATTTCTTTAAACATTCTGTTGAATATATATTGTTAAATAATTGACTAAAGTGTATTTAGTTTATCATTTAATATTCATATGTAAAAATCTTTCATAATAAGTAATACTTATCATACTCATAATCATATAATACTTTCATAATAAGTAATACTTATCATACCCATAATAAAATAATACCATTTTTGCACAGGCCCTCCATTATAAATGGAATCGTCAATATTTCCAGATGACTTTTACTGCAAGCTAAAGCAAGCTTGTGAAGAAATTGAAAAATCTGATACGAATTTCATAGTTTCTTCAATCGGGAAGCAAAGTTTGGGAAAGAGTTACTTTTTAAACAAGATCTTCGACCCTAGAATTCAGACGAAAGAAGGAAAACTTGTCTCTAAAGGAACTCAGTGTTTCGAAAAAGTCTCTCTGCAGCACTTTCATCTGCTTGACATGGAAGGTCTGGAGAGTACTGAGAGCTGCACTGTGAGAGATGCTTTCAACTTCTTCTCAATTATGTCGATATCAAGTTTTGTTTTGCTTCACATCTCTCACAGTGATCTTGAAAACCGCATGTTTATCAAAAAATTCGCTTTCCTGATATATCAATGCTTTTCACCTTCCAAGTCAACATGCTACAGCTACAGGATGTATCTGCCTAGAGTCGTTCTTTTGATCAAAGACCCTCGATGGGAAAGTGAAAGTATTGAAGTTTATCATAAATATAAAAAGCTTGTAGATGACTTTCAAGATGCGGTTTTAAATGAAGCCCAAGTTTATTCGGATGAACTTCTTGACTTACTATTAGAAGCTGAACTAAAACATGAAAAGGACAAGAAAATAAAATCAGAAATCGAACAAAAGTACTTGGAGATGAAAGCTCAAAGAATCGAATTTAAAATCGACGAGCACTTTCCAGTATACTTTCAACAAACAGGTTTCGGCAGAAATAAGCAAATACATTACTACAAACAAAAGGTCAATGGGAGATCAGTTGAAATCAAAAAAAGCAAGTTTAAGTTCCTTTTCAAAAAGATCCTGAATGCAAAATTCGAAGCATCCACAACCATTTCCAACGACTTTTACTTCATAAACCAGAACTTCCAAGAGTTCCAAGGAATAGAAGAGTTTCAACAAATAATCCAATTAATGAGAATCCAGAAATCGAAAGAAGAAAGCCTGGTGTCAAAAATAAGCAACATCTACATCGAAATAAAAAATGATATTTTTTTTAACCGAGACAATATAGACCAGCTGAAGATCTTTATTTTGAAATTCTATAAAATCAAGGATTCCTTAGAAGCTATGGTCAAAGCAGCTCACAAAAGCATCAAACTGAATGAACTAGGAAACTACGTTAAGAGTGTCTTTCACTATAAAAAGAATGAACACTTGAACCAAATACGAGAAAAAACCAAAGAAACCTTAGAAAAAATCATTAAAGAAAATGGACTTACCAGTTTAAAATCAGAAATAATTAATTACTTTAGGCTGATTTTAGTTAAAAGATTCAATGAAATATTCAGTCTCGATCCTAAAAACAAAGACAGCATTCTCTACGTGTCGTTATTTTTAATCCTTAACTTCAGCGAACAGAAAGTAATTGATGAACAATTCGAGAAAATTAATCAACAAATCCAACTTTTCCAGTGTGTCTACCTCTTCGATGACACTTTTCAAGCAATTCTGAAGCCTACCTTCACTAAATCCTTTAAATACTTCGACTGCTTCATCGATTTAATATCAAAAAACATAAAATTAATACAGGAAAGTCTTTTCACAGTTAATAGAAAAATAGTCGATTTGCCCTGCAAAGTAATTGATTTATCGAATCTCAATACTAATGTCACTCATTTTTTGGAGCCTTTTCAAGAATTCACATTGATAAGCAACGACTCTTATCAAGAATTCTTAGATGTTTTGAATCAAATTTCTCAGTTAAAAATGGTCAGAGATTTAGAGGATAATCAGTTGGTTGTGCTGAATTCTAATCAAAAAGTTGAAGTCATTGTTATCGAAAATGGAATTTTAACAAAGTCATTGATTTACTCACTTTTTCCTAGTCTTTCTGGACTTTTGACTGGGATTCTTTCAATAGGCATCAGATGTGCGATTGTTGCCGCTGCTGAAACAGCGGCGGCTGCCGCAGCCACTGCTGCTTCAACTGCCTGGATACCTATTGTCGGATGGGTTATTTTCGGAGTTACAACTGCAGTTTCTTTGGGATGGTTAGGGTATTCCATTTATCAAATGTATCAGCCTCTGGTTTTAAAGCAAAATTACAAGCCGCCAGCTTCTTATTCTATAAAGGATGCAAACTATACTTACAACTCTATAAATGGAAAACTTTCGGATGATTGTTTGAATAAAAATTCTAAGAGTCTCAGCTTTTATGGTGTTTTTACAAAAGGTGAAAAAATATTTTATTCTGCTTTTGTGAAAGTAGTCATCATTATTTTACTAGAGGAGATTCATTAATTATTAGATTAGAATTAGTTAGTTTACTTCAATGAATCTAAAATTAAGCTTCCTATTTTATTTTTTAGTGACTTAAAAAATTAAAGAACCTTACCTAAATTTCAAATGAGTTATATTAAAAGCAAAAAACAGTATAATAAAGCTGTTCGTTTTTAATAATTAAATTACATTGAAGAGCTATTAAATAAATCACTCCTTTGAACTAGAATATAAAATTTAACAGCTTTGATTTCAAATATTGATTTATACTTATAAATTAGTTATGAATGCAAAGCTTATAATTTTCTGCAAAATCGGTATTATAAAAAGATGGATATTCAAGAGACTTTCTGAAACTTAAGAACCCTGGTTGAAAGATTGGTGAAAACAATTGATTCGAATTCGAGCTATGAATTATTTTTAATGACTTGACTTTATACCTGATTAAAACTTAAGGTTAGTAATTCCAAATAGATGAATATATTTCAATATGGTCATAAATAATTAACTTGTTAAAATCTTTTTGGTTGTAATGACTGCTTTGAATCGTAAATGAACTAAAAGTTTTATAATAACTTTCAATGTACTCGTATTTTTCTTCCTCTGGTCATTGTCAGAGAAGTCTAACCAGTACTCTTCGTCATGTTCTGAAGCTGCTTCGGCCTCACCTTGCCAAGCAAGATTCAGCTCTTCGGTAATTGTCAGCCTCAGTTTAACGCACCTTTCAGAGAACTCTAGTTCGGGATTCCCATTAACAATAAGAACATTGGCAGGGTCTTGTCAAGGATTCGGTCTAAGCGTTAAATTTCCTAAACTCGGGAAAAGCCCTGGTTGATTTGAGTAACTCGATTAAATTAATTAAGATCTTGATAAATTCTTTAGAGTTTTTCTTAATTATTTGGCTCTTCAGGTAGCTCACATCTTGGCAGATATTGAACCAGATAGAGGCTGAATAGAAAGACATGAGTGGGAAATTGGATTCTAATTAACCTCATAATATTAGAGTAGCACAACCTAAAAGTCAAACTAATTCAAAGTCTCTCTAGTATAGCATAATAGTATGGAAAAATTACATAACTAAATTAATTATGATTAATAGTAGAAGAAGTAAGTAAACTGATGTATTCTTTTATCTAAATCCTTTGCTAGTTAATAATTTGAATTACTAATAAAATTAACTAATTAAAATTGTCTAAGAAACCTATATAAAAGTTAAAAAAATCATCCTAAAGCCGATGAAAGTAAGAGAATCTTTACTTGGAACATTTAGTGTACTTATTTAGTCTGTATAACAGTGATAGATGGCTAAATAATATATAGTGATGATAGAATACAATTTACTGTTGACAGTTTGAATTTTCAATTCGATTGAGTGGAAGGTAGGCTGAAAATATAAAATTGGTATTAGTAGGGATTAATTTAATAAGCTGCCGGTATTATCTACTTCTTAGATTCTCGTCTTGTAAAGTTAAAATCTGGTTTCAGCTCCCGCTAATGATATTTTATTCTTTCTTTTTCCAAGTTTAGATCTCTCATCAATCACTTTAATTCTATCAAGCTTGCCATTCTTTTACAAACTATACAGTTTATCGATTTCTAAAAATTTCTTAGTCTGATGATAATCCTCACGCCAAACAACTCATGGATTATGATTCTTTATACTACTCTACAATTTTATTAAAAAATTAAAGCTAATCCAATATCTTCTCATATATAAAAAATTATCATTTCTCACAAAACTTAAACCCAAAAAATTTTCCATTTTTAATCCCTAAAAATATAGACATTTAGCACAAGTCTCGAGACTTACTAAACCCATGCAAACCAATTCCTAAGTAAATCTTCCAAAAAAATATCAATTTTCATTCATTATAATAAATGGATGATAGGTGTTCATACGGGGACTGCCCAGGCAGCCCAAAAAATAGCTGTTCATGCGACCGGACTCTAAAATACTGCGAGTTCCACCTAGAAAGGCACCTGGGAGGACCAGGCAGCCACTCAATTCGCCCTCTGTTAAAGCTAGAAGACCAGGGGACCCCATCTCTGCTAGCCAAAGAAATGAAGACCCTTTCATCAACAATGAGCAAAGTGATGCTGACAGGCAAGGAGATGTTCGAAGAAATCTGCAAAAAACTCTGCCAAATCACCTCAGACCTGACCGAGCGCCAAGACAAGCTGATCGAAATGGCTTCAAACCTTTCCCAAACCGAATCTCTTCCGCAAGAGTCATTCAAAAACCTGGGCGACCTGAAGCTGAAGTTCAAAAGCTCAGAAGACTTCAAGAAACTCGTTGACGATCACTTCTCAAACGATAGTGCCTCTGTCGACTTTTCTCTTTTCAGTGAGGACATCAAGAACATCATGGGGCACTTGAAGAAGAGCAATGATTTGCTGGAAGAAGTCAGGAGCCAGTCTCAGCAGGACAGGGAAAGTCGAGAAGAGATCAACACGCGTCTGGCGCAGGTGGAAAACTCGACTCTTCAGATTGAGCAGAACTTCCAAAACGCCCTGAGGAAGCAAGACTTGGAGACTCAGCAGCGAGAAAAAAGGTTTTGCTTGAATGACAGGACTGACCTTCTGCAGGATAGGGTCTCGGTGCTTGAAAAAATGATTGAGATTCAGAATAATGCAATTGATGAAGTTAATGGAAAGTATAACAGCACTGTTGATGGACTTGTTGCTCAGGCGGACTTCAACAGGGCTCAGGATCAGAAGATAAAAGAGTTCAGGGAAAACGCTGAAAATCAAATCGCTCTTCAGTTCAATCAGATCAATTTGATTGTTGATCAGAGAATCGTTGAAATCAATCAGACTTTGGAAACTATGGCGAAAACTATTGGTGAAAATGTTCATAAGAGAGGGGAAGACTTGAGGGTACAGTGTGAAACGAGGATTGATGGATTGAATGATGGATTTAACTTGTTTTGTGAGAGGATTAGAGGACAGGTTCAAGAACTTACTCAGGAGTATCAGGGACAGTTTAATCGATTTGATCAAGGGTTTCAGAATAATGTTAGAAGAGAGATTGATGGCTACAAGCAATTCAAAAAGGATGAAGAGATTAGAATTAGGAGAGAGAATGAAAGGAAGGAACAAGAAGAAATCAAAAGAAAACAAGAAGAGGAAGAGAGAAAGAAAAAAGAAGCGGAAGAGTTGAAAAAAAAGCAAGAGGAAGATGCGAGGCGGCAAAAAGAACAAGAAGATCTAAGAATAAAAGAGGAAAATGAAAGAAAGCAAAAAGAAGAGGAGGAAAGGATTAAAAAATTGCAAGCAGAAAGAAAAAATTTAGGTTCTTTATATGCAGATTTTGAAGCATTGAACTTAGATCAAAAATTCAATCAATTTGTTGCTTGGGGTGGATTTAGGTGGACCAGAGATAATTGTAAAGAAATAAAAATGTCAAACGATGGTCTTTATGTTTTTTATTGTGAGTTTTATTTAGGTATGCCTCATCAGATTGTAAGTTATAGTTCAGGTAAATTATGATCAGAGATGGTATTTAAAACGAAGTGGGTGCTATAAAGTCAGGTATTTGGATAACAGAACGTATGAATTAATTCAAGATAGTAGATTCTAGCTAGTAGGTAGCGAATAACCAGCAGGCTGTAACAATTATAGAAGTCGGTACAATTACTAAGCAGGCAGTAATTTTAACAAAAGGTAAACGTAAAGAAGACAGTAGATCTAAGCAGCAGGTAACAAATAGCAAGGTATGAGTAATCAAGATCGTAGACACAATCAGTAGGTAGTAATTACTACCAAGGTACAAGTAACTCAGATCGTAGATCTAAATAGAAGGTTGTACTTTCTAGAAAGGTATGAGTAAAGAAGACTGTAGTATTAAGCAGTAGTGTACATTTTGAATTTGACAACAAAGAAACTCGAGATTCATGCAGATGGCTCGAATTACGACGTTAATACTGGAAAGTATGCAAGACAATGGAAAGACAAGTACCCAGAATGCATCTATAAGGACTGGGGTTATTAGGTTTAAGTAATAGAATTAGCTTTAATTCATAGTAGAAGTAATCGCAGAAAAGAGTTCAGACTTATTTATAGATTTTAACTAAAAGATATGAATTAATGAAACTTCAATAAAACGATTATGATATTTAATTAATCATTCTCAATTTTTAGGCTATTTAATGAAGAGATTTATTTTGCTTGCTAAGTAGAATAGTGCTAACTGGATGATTATAATAAATATTGGAGGTTATTATTTATTCAAAAGTTTTGATAATGGATTGTAAAATAGATGAATATTTTAAACCTTTTTCATGTAAATGAAATGTAAAACTTTTGATTAAAAAAAATATGTGAATTAATGTTATGTTAGCTGAATTTTGTAATTTGATAGTGATAGTTTGAACTTAGAATTAATAATTCTTAGGTTAATCTTGAAGACCCACTCAAGGCTTGTTTATATACGATTCATTAAATTCAATTTTTTCATAAAAATATCAAAGCAGTAAGTATTATGATTATACAAAGTGCCCTGATGCTTTATCATGCTCGCTGGCTTCTGACACAGATATTCCCATTAGCTATCAACGTGTTCACGCGAAGTGTCTCGAAAAGTTCGGGCTAAGGCCTTATATCAAGTTCGCTTACAAGGAAATTACTGATTTTTAATTATCAAGCTTAGCAAAACGAATGCTCTAAGATAAATAGTGTCCGAATTTTCAATTGGCTTGCTTCTAAGTTGATGTTGAGGTGATTGAAAATTATAATATAATTGTAAGTTTAAGGATAAAAGACCAGAGTCTAGAATCATCAGGTAATTGTTATCTATTGTTGAGAATAGGCGAGAATAGAGACATAAGGAAGGCATCTTATCATGGCTGAGTGATAAAGTTTGATTAATAATTTCGGTAGGTTAGAATTTTTGAGATATATTTTTCTAAGTTTAATAGAAGGTTAGCTTTGTACCTACTATTTGTGTTAAATAGTGTCTATTATAAATTTTTTTATTAGAATCTCTGATTAAAAATTTTAATAATCATTGACTTTCAGGGTTCGATCTTTAATCAATAATTTATAGCTACGGAATATGTTTGAGCATTGTTTGATATGAAGTTATTGTTTATTTGATCTAATTTTTTGATTTTGATTTGGTTATTTCAAAAATAGTTGAAGTTGGTATTGCTCCACTTCACTTATCTTCAACTAAGAAAAATTATATAAAAGGTTCATTGGAAGGTGCATTCGAAAAATATAAATAAGAAGCATCAAGCAGTAATGAATCATTAAAGATAATTATAGAACAACAAATAATTACCCAGACCAATATCTTAGAAGAAAAACTTAAAAAATTCAAGAAAAACTAAAAAGAATTATGAAAACTTTGGATCAAAAATAGAAATAGATTTATGATTTTGAATTATCAAAGAAAAAAAAACCAAGACTCTTCAAATGAAGCCCAAAAAATAAAATTAAAATAATTCTCTCATATATAAATCACAAGAAAAAATAAAGAAACTTGAAACTATAATAATAGAAAATCAAAATGAAATAAAAAAAATAAAGAAACTAAACAAGGAAGATTTGAAGATATTGAAAAAAATATGAGTGAAAATAAAAAAAAGTTGATAATCTTGAGGAAAGAATCAATAACAGATTCAGTGAAGGATTTAAATTTTCGAAAAGGATATAAATAAAATGAATGAAGACTTGAATAAAAATTTGGCGACTTAGAATAGAGATTTGAGCGTCTAGAAAATATTATAATCAGTATAGATAAATTGAATGAGTCTTGAACAATTTAACTAAAATTAATTTCACAAATTTAGAATTCTTTAAGTCTTATTAAAACAGTAATTTGGAAAAAAAGTTGAGATAGAATCTCAAAAGCCTATGTCGAGCTATAGTCGCTTATAGCTAGTTTCGGATAACCTAAATCGATTATCATTTAGAGTTTAGTTAATTTAAATCATATGAAATTTTCTTATTGATATTCTTTTTGAGGAAGATACTTTTACACTAGATTAAGAAATACTTGTCATTATTTATAAAAGATTTCTTGATTTCAATAAGACTTAAAACTAAAGAATCAAAATATCTAAATTACCGTGAATAGAACTCACAAGATTTCTTATTTTAGTTGAAGTATTTAGTGATAAGAATATTTAAAGATATTAGTGAATTTATTTGTGATGATACGTAAAGCACTGAAGATTTTAATGGTTGATATCCAATAGATAGTTTAAAAATAAAGGTTAATTTTAATTAGAAGACTTATTTTGGATTAGAAGATCTATCAATTTAATAGTTATTTATTTCTAAAAAAATCACCTTGAAAAGATACCAGCAAACTGGGTTGGCCACAAACCCTGTCCAGGAGTCCCAGAGCTTTTGTAACATTTTCGTAGTTCCCACTTCGTTTTTGACATTGATCATCTCACTGATACTTTTGAGCTCAGATTTAATAAAGTCAAGGTCCGACAAGTAGTTGGTCTGAGCGGTTTGTATAACTATGAGTTCATAGATTATCGATTCTTTTGCAGTCTTGATTTTCTTTACCTCTTTGTTAATTTTTTCGCCGAGCTTGCTAAAGTTTTGATTGAAATCCACGAATTTTTCGTCAAGCTTGCTAAAGTTTTGGTTGAGATCCACGAATTTTTCGTCTAGGTTGCTAAAGTTTTGGTTGAGATCCTCGAATTTTTCGTCCAGCATGCTAAAGTTTTGATTTAGATCCACGAATTTTTCGTCTAGCTTGCTAAAGTTTTGGTTGAGATCCACGAATTTTTCGTCTAGCTTGACAAATTTTTGGTTGAGATTGTCTAAGTTTCCATGGAGGCTGTTCAGTTTGCTGTCAAAGTTATTGCTCATTTCTGTTATTTTTTCATCAATTGTACTGCTCACAGTAGTTTGAAGAGCTGCTGCTAATGTCTTGATTATCTCCTGGATATCTATTATTATAAGTTAACTTAGAAAAGATACTTCTGTGTAATTTTATGTCTATAATATTTGATTATCCTTTCAAAGTGTTTGATTTTGGGTATCAACGTATATTTATAGTGTGATTAAGCTTTATCCTTCATGGTTTTTAAAGATTTTTTCTGATCCACCGTAAGAAAAAAGTCATAATTGTTAGTAACTACTTCAGAGCTTTTTCCATTCTGATAATGAGCCCGATAGGGCATTTTTTCAAAATCTTTGCAATTATTATAATCTTTTTAATAAAGTTTGGTGATGAAATAGCTCAAGCTACTTATTCGTGGCACTATTTGCAAGTGACGAACCAAATCCAAGTTATAATTGGCTTAATGAAAGCCTGTATCAACTTTTCATCTTTGTTTTTTGTGCCTTGGTCTTTAATTCTGCAGAATAACTTGTGAGTGGCCATCAGTTTTGCATTTGTTTTAATTGGGAAAATATGGCTTACAGTAAGGAAAAGACAGTGTTAAGCATCGGGTATAAGGCTCTAAGTTTCGCTGTTTATTTCATTGAGAATTTGTATCCTTCTGATTTGTGCAAAACAAGCTAGGACGAAGGTTTAATTGAAAATAAAGGTTTTCCTTTGGATTATTTTCATTCAAAAGATATTGTAAGAGAAAATTTAATCAAAACTTAAGTAGCTAACTAGAGTATTCAAGTAGATGCTTCATATAAAAACTCACAAATCTAATTAACCTAATAATTAATTTAATAAATGAGTGAATTTACCAAACGGCTTGACATAACTAGGTTTACTTCTTTTGTGCATAAAATATGTCAATATCGCTTGTTTATTTGAAGGTGGTTCAAGCAAAAAACTCCATCTCTATATCCCAATACTTTTACATCCCTTATTTTTAGTTTTCAATGGAAATATTGACAAACAAAGAAAAGTGAATTCAAACATATGAAATTTCAACAATAAAAATTACAAAGTCATCTTTGATGAGGGTAAGTCTTCCTAAAACCTTAAAAAAACTGATTTGATTTCGTAAATAAGCTTATCATTTCTCGAGAATTATAACAAACAAGGGGTCACTATTTGAGATTCGAATAGTTAAAGCCTGAAACTTCGATCAGATAGATTTGATGTATCGTCTGGAAATATAATTGAAGAATTTTCTATCAGGTACTTTTCTAAATGCAAAGTTTCTGAATTTCCTCTTGATCCTATAGTTGCTAAAGTTTTGCCTGTTAAAGTATTGATAAAAGAGCTTTTGCCGATTTTATGAACTTCCGATCGTTATAATACCTTTAATTGCTACTGGATGTCATTTCATGCTATTTTCTTACATTTTGATTATTTAAAAATTAAGATCGGTAGAAATAGTGTTGAAAATCTAAAATTTCTTTATTAATGGATAATATTAATTATGTTTATGCTATTTACTTCAGTTTTATTATTAGAGCCTCAGTTTGAGAAAAGTTCCTAAATTTAAATGTGATTAAATTTTTTCATAGTAGACATTTTTATTTTAGACAGTTTTTTTAATGACTTTGAAGGAAGATGTCTACTCTAAAACTATCTTCAATTTTCAAAATCTTTAGATCCATTTGTTTAGAACTAATTTATAAATGAATTCAGCATCTCAGGAGCTTGGAGAGAAAAGACATATTATATGTGTTGTCTTTGGACCTTCACAATATGGTAAAAGCACATTCATCAATAATATACTTAAGTATGCAGGATCTATGGAAGAAGCTAAAGTAGGAACTGGAAGAGGAGAGTCAGTAACTATCGATGTTCACACTTACAATGTTCAGATCATTCCAGAAATGTTTCCTTCTGCTAGGATCGGGTATGATACTTTTCAATTGATTGATGTTCCAGGAATCCTTGACAGTGGACTAAGAATTACTAAGGANGAAATATTCACTGAGATAAAGTCAGTTCTATTAAGAAATGGAATTCAAAAAATCGATTGTTTTTTAGTCTTTGAGTCAATGAAAGATGATTCAAGAAAAATAAATATTAGCATGCAATCAATTATTGAAGTATTTGGTGATAATATTAGGCAGTCTGTACTTGTGCTAACCACAAAATGGGATAGAGTTGATGAAGATGAGAGAGAAGGATTAATTGATTATTTAGATTCTTTAATTTTACCCTTGGGAATAAGGCACATGGAATGGCAAAATAACATAAAAGTCAGAAATAGATATTTACTAACTGATGAAGAAGTAAAACAAAATTTATCAAAATTAGGAGCTAATATCTCAAAATGCACACCATATTATGTTACTGAAATGGAAAATATTCTAATAAGAAGGAACGAATTAGCTGAAAGACTTCGAGAAAATGACCCTGATAGATATGCCAAAGAAACACAGGAAGTAGAAATAGACGTTCCTGATGTACAAACTTCCTTTCATGAAATAGACATTACTGTATTTGAACCATATACTCCTCAAGAGATCGAAGAAAAAGCAAAGCTAATGATGGAAAATGATCCTGGAGATGATGAAATACATTATGAGATGCAAGAAACGGTGGATTATCATAAAGAGCCAAAAACGGTTTACGAAGGTCAAGTTGTTGGTGTATTCTTCAAAAAAGTTATAGAAGTGCCTAAAACCGTATGGGTTGATGTTCCCGTTAAAACACAAAAACGAGTTCCGGTTTCCACAACCAAAAAGAAACGAGATATTAATTATTACAAGAAATTTTATGAGTCTGGGGGAAAACCAGTTATGAAAAAGCAAAGGATTCCAACTCAAAAAGTTGAAATGAAAAAGGGGAAGAAAATCATAGAGGCTCAACACGAAAAGTATGACCTTGAACATTACATTGAATTAGCAGCAAGGCAAATAGAAAATGAAATAAGAGAAAGTATTAGAAGTAGACGCCATTAGTTTTAATAGTTAATGATTTGATTTGAATTTTTATGAATTTATATAATTTGTATGATTTTTATATGATTTTGATGATTTTGATGAATTATTTATGGTTGTTTTTTGAGTTATGAAATGTTTTACTTTAAAATATTGCCGCTTTTTGCTTCATCATGCAACCTAATCAACATTGAAGGTGAGAATATCATCAGATTCTCATTAAGTTAATTTTCAGCACAATAAAGATTGATCATTCTTTGACTAATGAAAGAATTAATATTTATATTCAAGACACTAATAATAGTTTTATAATTATTACTTATAATAAAAATTTAAACCTAACACTTTAGAAGTAATTATATTTTTGGATGAAAGAAATCAACTGTTTTCAGTATTTTTGGTAAGATTGATTATTTTAAGCTTCTTGCAAATGTGCTTCAGACGTAATTGTGATATAATACTCTCTATTACATGCCTAAAAGTGTATGTATTTCAAAATTTCCTTTTATCAATTTTTCTAGAATTTTCAAACTTGCCATGATTTTAATTCTTGATTATATTTCCTTAAAAGAGATATTTTTGGAAGGCTCAAAGAGTTTCTTTCTCCCGTATAAACGCACTTAAGGCTAAATAAATTAATATTTTTATGATTACACTGAGATAATACGTAATTCATAATTATTTTATGTATAAAACTCACTGGATCTTTACTTCATCTAAGTTAATACAAAAGAGTTATAGATGTTTAAAGGAAGCATCTAAAAACAATCAAGAAATATATTTAAAAAAGAAACAAAAATTTTAAAATATATTTGATTATTAACCCTAAAATCTAATTTCTCCTGCATAAATTCCTATATCTAAGTGCCAACTGATTCTTAGCAAGTTTTAAATAATGACTAAAATCATGTGCTTCTCTTTCAACATCCTTATACCTAATTTCTTTTTCAGTCACAATTTTTTTAACAGTTTTTTCTTTGGTAACATTAACCCTTTCATTCCTAGCCCTTTCCAAAAAAATACCAATAGGTTGATCTTCATACTCAATATACGATTCAAGAACTCTTTCATCATAATACTCTTTCTCTTGAACCGGAACTAATTCACTTTTATAAACCGTGTAATATTCCCTGCTGACCTCCATAAAAAGAAAACTTCTAGTAATGCATCGTGTATAAGGTACATCTCGGTATCTATTCACAGTAACATATCGATAATTTCTTTGAGTAACATATCGAGTTTTAGTCACACCTATTTTTCCAGCATATCTCTGCAACTCATAAGCTCTGTTATTTATTTCAGAACTCGTTTTATATTTCGGTTCAGTGTCCTGATATTTTACAACTTCATCAATTTCTTTAGGAACATCAACTTCATAAGGTTGTTTTTCAATTACAAATCTATTCGGGTCTTTATTCCTCAGTTCTTCAGCTATTTTGTGTCTTTCCTGCTCAAGATGTTTGATACCATTGAAAATATCATAAGGTGTTACTTTTTTTAACTCTTGTGCTAAGTTTTGAAGTTGGTCTTTATGAATATTTTTGATATTCACAGGAAGATTATTCAAGTTTTTTACTGGATTAATCCATTTCGAGCATTTGAAAGTTTTTTTCAGATCGTTAAAAACTTCTAGTTTTATTGGATAATCTTCATCATCAAGAGTGTCCCATTTTGTTTGGATTATTATCACTGATGCTTCGACATTACTACCAAAAATATTCATAAGATCGTTTAATATTATTCGATGGGATTGACTATCTGCTTTACATGACTCAAAGATAAGAAATGCGTTGATTACTGGGTTTTCGAGTTCTAAGACTTTTTCTAGTATTGCATTCGATATTTCACTATTTGAGATTCGCTGGCATGAGTCGTTAAAGCCTGGAACGTCGATAAGATAAAGATTTGAAGTCTCACCTGGGAATATTTTAGAAGATTTGCCTATCAGGTACTTTTCTACATGTAAAGTTGTTGACCTTCCTCTTGAACCGACAGTTGCTAAGGTTTGACCTGCTAAAGTATTGATAAATGAACTTTTACCGATTTGTGAATTTCCGATCGTTATATAGACCTTGTCGTTGCCACTTGATGTCATTAATTATAATTGATACTATTTTTTAAAATTTTGAAATTTTTGAAATTGAAGATTGTTAAAAATCGTGTTGGGAATCTTGAAATTCGTTTAATTGTTGGTAAAAGTAATTTTGAATATACTTTAGATTAGTATAAAATTTTCTGGTTCAAAAAAGGAATAAATTCAGAAAAGAGTGGCTATAAAATATTGTTTATAGTAGACATTTTTATTTTAGACAGTTTTTTTTAATAGATTAGAAGAAAATGTCTACTCCAAAAGTATCTTCAATCTAAAAAATCTTAACACCCATTAATTTAGAAGGACTTATAAATGAATTCAAGATCTCAGAAACTAGGAGGAAAAAATAATATAATTTGTGTTGTCTTGGGACCTACTGGGTTTGGTAAAAACACATTCATCAATAACTTACTTCAGCAAGCAGGATCTATAGAAGAAGCCAAGGTAGGAACTAGAAGAGGAGAATCAGTGACTATTGATGTTCACACTTACAATATTAAGATCATTCCAGAAATGTTTCCTAATGCTAGAATGGGTTATGATACTTTTCAATTGATTAATATTCCAGGAATCCTTGACAGTGGACGAAGAATTACTAAGGAAGAAATATTCACTGAGATAAAAGCAGTTCTATTAAGAAATGGAATTCAAAAAATTGATTTTTTTTTAGTCTTTGAGTCAATGAAAGATGATTCAAGAAAAATAAACACAAGCATGCAATCAATTATCGAAATATTTGGTGATAATATTAGGCAGTCTGTACTTGTGCTAACCACAAAATGGGATAGAGTTGATGAAGATGAGAGAGAAGGATTAAGTGATTATTTAGATTCTTTAATTTTACCCTTGGGAATAAGGCACATGGAATGGCAAAATAACATAAAAGTCAGAAATAGATATTTACTAACTGATGAAGAAGTAAAACAAAATTTATCAAAATTAGGAGCTAATATCTCAAAATGCAAGCCATATTATGTTACTGAAATGGAAAATATTCTAAGGAGAAGGAATGAATTAGCTGAAAGAATAAGAGAAAACGACCCTGATAGATTTTTCAAAACAAAACTAGAAATGGAAATTGAAGTTCCTGAAGTACAGACTTGCTTTCATGAAATAGATATTACTGTATTTGAACCATTTACTCTTCAAGAGATTGAAGAAAAAGCAAGGGCAATGATGGCATCTCATGATGAAATACATTATGAGATTCAAGAAACGGTGGAATATCAGAAAGAACAAAGAATGGTTTACGAAGGGAAAGTTACTGGTTTAATCTTCAAAGAAGTTATACAAATACCAAAAGCCGTATGGGTTGATGTTCCCGTTACAACACAAAAACGAGTCCCGATTTCCACAAACAAAAAGAAGCGAGATATTAATTATTACAAGAAATTTTATGAGTTTGGTGGAAAACCAGTTCTGAAAAAGCAAAAGATTCCAACTCAAAAAGTTGAAATGAAAAAGGTGAAGAAAATCATAGAGATTCAACACGAAAAGCATTCCCTTGAATATTACATTGAATTAGCAGCAAGGCAAATAGAAAATGAAATAAGAGAAAGTATTAGAAGTAGACGCAATTAGTTTTAATATTTAATGATGTTGATTTGAAGTTTTTATGAATTTATGTGATTTATATGAATTTTATATGATTTTGATGATTTTTATATGATTTTGATGATTTTATAGGAATTATATATGATTATTTGTTGAATGATGAAATGTTTTACTTTAAAAATTTTGTATAGCATAAAAGTGCTAAGTCTCTGGACTCTCGCTGGTCATACTTACCAGCGAGAATCAATCTTAAGAAAACTAAAAAAAAAAATTTTGTGCTCGGCGAAAAATCGAATAGGAAATAAAAATTTTGTAATTTTAAGAGCTAATCATATCTAGTTTTTAGTATCCTAAGCCTCCTCTTATCTTAATTATCGAAAACATAGATGAAAATGATTAAATAACTAATAATTAAATATGCTAAAATTGTTTTCATCATCATTCTACCTTATCAGCATTGAAGGCGAAGATATTATTTAAATTCTCGTTCTGTTAATTTTTAGCCCAATAACCATTGATCATCTTTTGACTAATGAAAGAATTTAAATTATATTTAAGATACAAAAGGCCATAGTTAAATAATTATTACTTATAATCACTATTATGGGTTCTGGAATCGTAATTTCGCATAAATGTACATCATCAGGTAATTTCGATATCCAATTTTTCGTTTCAATGTCATTAGTAAATTCGAAAGAGATTATAGGATGGACTTTGGTTTAGCGGGGCCTTCACTATAGAGCTGCTTAGGAATATGATTGCTGATAAAAGAACCTAAAAGTATTAGCAAATCTCTTAAAGATCGTGAATGTTTTGTCATTCACGTTACATCTAAACCCATTTTAAGTTTTTCCCCAATTAAATTCTCTAACTCAGGAATCTAAAATTTATTCATATACTCTAAATTATTTATAATTAATATTTTAGCAATAATAATAGCTTAATATCAGAATGCTCGAAGTTCTAATAAAAAATTCAAATCTTCAAACCAATCATTGTTTTTCTATATTAAAACAAATTATTATTCCTCAAATCCAAAAAAAAATCCTAAAATAATCCAAATAAAAATTCTCCAAAGCAATCCCATCAACCCAAAACTCAACCCTTTAAAAATTCCAAAAAAACCCTTTAAAACCCTCACAAACCTCTTAGATCATCAATAATGGCACCAAAGATTCCCTAAAGAAAAAATGGAATCAACCAACACAAGTTTCGAAGATGATCTTTACAAACACATCGGACGTCCAATTCCCTTGCTGGACAAATCCAGATATTCAGACGACACTCCATCGACTTACCAGTCATTTCTGTAATCAATATTCAGGAGTATCCAAAATCCAATAACATCCGAGTCTCAAAACTCAATCTTTCAAGAGCCAAAAAGTCACCCGCCGATTCAATCTTCATTAACTTCATTGAAACACTACACATGCGACAAGTAATCTTCACCTAGACAAGTAGTTTATCGAAAAAATCCTCAAAGTTCTTCTTTAAAGCCAGAACTTTTGAACCTTAGTCAATTTTTATCAGGAGAACAGATAAAAAAACAGAATAAAGAACAACTGGTGCCTTTTTATACTCCTGTCAATGATGAGGATAGAACTTTAGTGTTTGAGTCTAGGTTTGAGTCTGGAAACTTGTGGATGGCGCTGAAATTGAGTGATTTTGAATATGATTTGATATTGTCTACTGATACGAATAGCAAAGGGAATACGCAATGGTTTTATTTTCAGGTTTCTAACACAACTGCTGGTTTAAGTGTCAAATTTAACATCGTTAATCTGTGCAAATCTGGATCTCTTTACAATCATGGCATGAAAATTTGCTATCGACAGTCCCAAGGCAACTGGAAACGAGGCGGTTCAGAAATCCACTACTTCCCAAACAACTTCAAAAGAAACTCAAAAGGCCGTTCATTTTACACTCTAACCTTCACCCACCATTTCGAAAAAACCAACGAAACTCTTTACTTCGCTTATTCCCAGCCTTACACCTACTCAAACCAAATGGACTTTTTAAAAACTTTAGAAACAGACCCATTTAAAAAGAAATTCATTAACCGAAAGCTTCTTTCTCATTCAATAAGTGGAAACAGATGTGAAGTCCTAACAATAACATCTCCAGGTTCTCCAGAGGAAACAAAAACCCGAAAAATAATAATAATCTCTTCTCGAGTCCACCCAGGAGAAACAGTAAGTTCTTTCATGATGCACGGTTTTTTAGATTTTTTAACAAGCAACACATCAGAAGCGATTCTTCTCAGAGAAAATTTCGTGTTTAAAGTGATTCCAATGTTAAACCCTGACGGAGTAATCAACGGGAACTATCGAAGCAACTTGGCAGGTGCAGACTTGAACAGACGTTGGCAGGACCCTTTGAAGTCCCTGCACCCGACGATCTTTGCCTTGAAGAAGATGATCCGCGTGTTGAACAGAGACCGGCAGGTGGAGCTTATTTGTGACTTGCATGGTCATTCTAGAAGACAAGACGTGTTCATGTATGGATGTGACTCAGTCGAAAACCCTAGAAAAGCCAGGGCGTATCCTTTTATCCTTTCTTCTATCAGCAGATGTTTTAATTACAGGTATTGCTGCTTTCGCATGCAGAGGTCAAAAGAGTCAACGATGAGAGTCGCTCTTTTTCAACTCACTCGAATTCCTTGCATTTATACTTTAGAAGCTTCTTTCGCTGGGTGTGACTTTGGAAGTCTTAAAGGAATGCATATGACTGCTAAGGACTTGCAGAATTTGGGAAAAGAACTGTGTTTGACTATTCTTATTAAAAATAACATCAGCTCTTCAGGGTGTTCTGCAAGTATCTTGAAAAATTTTGAAGAAAATAAAGATTTCGTTGAGGATAACCAAGATTCATCTGGAAGTGACTCTGACCCTTCAGAAGATGAAATCAGTAAAAAACAACTGATGAAACTTTTAACACAAACGAAAGTTAAAAGTAAAAAACCTCCTTTACCTGAAAAGTCTTCAATTTCACCTACTGTCAGAACACATCCCGCCAGGTATCTTTCGATTGACTTTCAGAGCAGATCGAATATCAAAAATTTGGAAAGTTTTGAAGAGGATATGAAAAATAATCAGAATTTGATTAACCCTGTTGGAAGAAAACAACTTGTCTTGCCGAAACCGAATTTTTTGATTTCTAGGACCAGGGATAATTCAGTGTCGAAAGGAGAGGCGAAAGGAACTTTTTTTCCGAGGTTGGAATTGACTTTGAGTTTTCAGAGGAAGAAGGAAAAGTCAAGATCTTCGCAAACGGAATTTCCAGCCATTAGTTTGAAAAGAGAAGAAAAGGTTTTGAATGATTCTGAAAAAACGAAGTCGTCTAAGATTAAATTTGAATTTGAAGATGAAAAGCCAAGGCCTGTTTGTAAATACAGCTTGTTTACTTACCAGTACTCATTTATCTAAGCTAACTAATAATAAACTAATTGTAGCATCAAAATATCTATGAAAAGGCTTTAAAACCTTATAATAACCTTTAAACACAATATATTTCAACATTTCCTAAATAAAAACTTTCTCAAATTCAATAAACTATCCTCTCTCTAAAACCCTCTAAAAATTTCTAAAACTTCTAAAAACCCTAAAAAACCTCCAAAAAATCTCTAAAACCCTTTCCAACCCTCTAAAAATCATCATATTCCATCCAAAAATCCCTACACTCAGCCATTCACCATTACAACTATAAAAAAAACTTTCAAATGTTTAGAACTTTCAGCTTTGTAAGAATTTCCAAAAACATAGTAATCAAAACTCAGCCTCACAGAGCAGACCTGTTCAAACAAGCCGAGCAAACAAATTTCTCCAACGACCTTCAAGGTACTCCTTATTCAAGCACGATGGTTTTACAGTCGTTGGTACCACCACCTGAAAACCCACAAATACAAGTCAATCTTCGGAGGACTTCTCCTTCTAACCGACTACAAATGGAACATCTTTCAAAGAACCTTCAACTTTTTCACCGACGGGCGAATAAAAAGGTTCTTTAAACGTAAATTATTCAACATCACAGAAGCGAAAGTAATTCAAGAAAAATCAGAGCCGAAATGCAACTTTTCTCCAGAAATGAAAGAAAAATTCTGCGAATTTTTCATTGAAACTGACCATTCATTACTTCTTGGCTTTCCAAGGTGGATGCTTGTTGAAGCCGTGACTGAGGAATTCGAGTTGACAGGAAATGAGATGATTTTCAAGAACTTTTACAAGATGACTCCAGAAAGACCGGAAAAGCCGAAGACTTACAACTTTACAATGAATGAGATGTTTAAATTGTTAGACATGGTCCAGACACATCTGAAAAAACCTGTTCATGATCATTTAGAAAGCATTTTAAAGAGAATGAAGGAAAAATTACCTAAAGCTGTATTGATGAATAAGGAATGGATCAGTAGACAACATGAGAAAAAAATGAAAATGATTCAAGAAATGCAGAGTAAACCGATTGAAAAACTTCAGTTCACTGAAAAAGAACTTGAAATGAATCGACTTAAGGAAGAACTGATGAGTCTTAATATGATGGAACCTGGAAGTAAGGAAAAAGTTCAGATAATAAGAGCGAAACTTCAACAACTTGAGAATAATTAGCCATTATTATTATGTCCTCCTTTTCGATTAGGGAAAAAATTTGGTTTGATCGACTGGTTAATGCGGAGCGCATCAGGAAAAGCATAAAGTACTCTCATTATTTAAAAGATAATAAAAAGATCTTGCAAAATCCAGAAGAAACCAGTGATCAAATCTTTAGAATTGGAAAAAGCTTAAACGAGTTAAAAGTCCTCAGAGAAAAAAGAAGCTTGTTACAAATAATGCAGAAAAATAAGGCTCGATTCAATAAATCAGCCTTACTTAAACCTCGCAATAGAAACCTCTTTCTTTCCAATGAAACCAGCAGAAAAAAACCTCTAATTTCTTGGACAGAAAGCATTTCCCCTACAAGAATCCTTCCAAAACTCCCAAAAGAAGACCTTTTAAAAATTTCTCCAATAAAATCAAACCCATTCGATCAATCCTCAACCTTAAAGACAATTTCAACAAAAGCTTCAAAAAATCTTTAAAAAATTTTAAAATCCTTCTTTTTAAATACTAAATGATTTCAGTCGACAGCAAAGAATTTCCAAACATTCTTTTCAACTTAAAGTCAAAAGACTCTGCAGACATGGGAGTGTTAATCGGTTACAAGTACCAAGACCGGACTTACATCTACTCATGGTGCCCGACGCCGAAGCAAGAAGTGAAAAGTAAGCAAATCTCGACACTTCTAACGATGCCGATTTTCATTCAAGACGCGACTTATGCAGACTGGGTCTTGCAACATACGAAAGAAGTCTTTCGCCTGCTTCCCTCAGGCATTCAAGTCCTCGGCCTTTACTCAGTAGCTGAAGAAGACTTGAAACTTGATAACTTTGCCCTGATTTCCGCATCAGTACTGAAGTTATTTACAGATCTCACCTCAGAACTCCCTTTAGATGATAGTCTTTGCTTGTTTCACTTCAACTTGCTTGATAATCGATATCAAACTGGAATTTTAGACATGAAGGTGAAGTTTAAATAGAAAAAATCTTTTCTTGGAGGAGAAATTCGCACTGTTAGCCTTGCACGTCTTGAAGAAATCAGAGGTGTTTATAAAATCGACTTGGAACTAGGAGCGGAAGGGACTTTACAACAACTTGTTCAAAATTTAATCACTGAGTGGAACTTGGTACTTGAAAACAGTGTTTTTTTAATTGACAAGCAAATCATTCGAGAGGACCTTCTTCTCTCGTCGTTAAAGCCTGTATTTTAAAAGTAGCTCAAGACTTTTCATATGGTTCAGATTTTTAGTCAAGTTCCTGGATTTTGCTGTAATTTTGATGAAAATCGAGTTAGGGTTAATGGATTTCTGGAAATTATCACACTTGCACATCCTAAAGCGACTTTGAAGACGGTTAAGGAACTGGTTATCAAGGATTTGCTTTTTTCGATGAAAAATCGAATTGAATTGGTTTCGGATGAATTTGAACCTGAGAAAAATCCTTTTATTTCTGAGATTAAACATATTAAAATACAGCTGCCGAGAAGGATTAGTTTTACTCTTTCGAACTTTTCTATTACGGGATATACGAATAAAGAACCTGAAATGTTTAAAGCGGTTGCTTCTTCTATTTCTTCGGTTAAACTTGCAGGGTTCTCGGTACGGGAAACACTTCCTGAGTTTCCTCAAACTGTTTCACAGGTTGAAGTTAATGCTTCTGTGAATGATTCAAGAATTATGATATTTTGGGCAGTTTGGGCTGTTTGCATTGTTTTGTTGTTCATCATCATTAAAAAGTTAACATCGTAATTGATTATTAACTCTTCAACAATATCTAATTATTTTTATTACCTGATTAAGTTTATTACATCAGATTTACTCTAGGAATAGATATTCAATTAATTATTTTCCATTCATCAGAAAGGATTTCTCAATGATGTGTTTATAATTATATAAATATTGTGAAAAGTGATTATTTTGATATTATTTTTAGGTGAATGTTTATGAACTGGAAGAATAAATTGAATTTTTGGTTGTTCAGTTAATTTTATACTGAGTGAAATTTTTTGGCTTTATAAATTTCTATATGATGAATTAATTGTTGATTATTTCATTGATTGTACTTCTTGAGCTTGGAATTATCTAAAATTAAATCGTTTAAATATAAATATTGGGCAGGATTAGAGAAGTTTATTAAACTAGGAATATTTATCGAATAGAAGGTTCATTTACCAATTCTAATATGCATCAACTAGGAAAGATTTAACAAAATTCACTTAAAGCTAGGTTATTTTAAAATAAACATAATTTACTTTAGTAGTTCAGATTGAAATCTTACAATATAGAGATGAAAGGCAACTTTAACTTAAAATTTTGAAGGTATTCTAATTTAAAAATGAACTATTTTTAGGGCAATTTGATGGAAGGTTTTTCTGGTTTTAAGGCTTATTTCATATAATTTTGATATAAAACCTTGAGACTTGAATATCTAGTATTTTACAAGTTAAGATTTTACTGAAAAGTAGGTGATTAGTCAAATTTGATTTGTTTCTAATAGTTAATAAATGGCTGTGAGACATTTAGTCTTTGAGTTAATCTTTTCACTCGCATTCGCTTCTAACCTTGTAGCCTACAAATTCGGTATAAATTTTGGTCAAGTCTTTTGGGACTTCTCAGGAAGTCGGAACCATGGCCAAAATGGTGAAAGCATTTCATCATCATTGTTCGATACAGTCCCAACAGACAGAGGCGCTTACTTTTCCCGATTTTCTGAGAGTTTTATTCAGCTTCCACCAAATGAAATCAACTCAAATCCGATTTCATTAAGTTCTGTTTTCACCCTCTTCATATGGCTTCACCCTTTTGACGAGTTTGATTACTTCCTATCATATCGTATTAACGAATCATCTAAATCATTTTTTTACCTGATGAGAAAACAACACGGAAATTCATTAAAAACAAGAATAAATAAGGTAAACTTCGATTCTGATGAAAAAACGAGTCTTCATTTAAATGTTTTAAAAAACGGTAAAAGTTAAAAAGGACTCTGGGTTTACCTTGCAATGGTTAATAAAGATGAAATGACAAGGTTCTATGCTAATGACCTTGAGATCCTTTCAATAAGTCAAACTTCGACTTATTCCGAATCAGGAACTTTTTTTCATTACATCGGCTTCAAGTCCAACTCTTTCAAAGGCTTCATCTGGAGTTTTTACTTATTCAACGAAATGATAAATCTCAGAGATTTCTATTCTCCTTATCACGAAGGAAGCAATTGTTTAGCAGGGACTTGTAATTCATCTTGTTCACCAGCAGTGAAAGAAGAGGGAATTGATTACTGCATTTCTGTTTCTTCTTCAATTGATTGTAATAGTTGTCAGTATGGTTGTCGAAAAAACATCTGTCTTGACTGTGATCATTGTTCTTCTAAGAGTTGTTCAGTTGATTTTGGAGTAGTCACTTGCCTCAGTCTTCAAAGGAAAGTTGCTGAATGTTCTAATGGGTTTAAAGATAATCAAGAGAATTGTGTTAGTTGTTACGGTGAATGTGGTACTTGCTCTACGGCACTTAAGTGTACAACATGTGTGAAAGAGAATTCAAGGCCTCATAATGTGATTGGATGTATTTGTAATAACAGGTTTTATAATACTACTGCTTTGATTAATGGTGGATCTTGCTTGCCTTGTAATAATCAGTGCTCTAACTGCACTATGGCTTTGAAGTGTGAAACTTGTAAAAGTCTTAATTCAAGTCCTCATGAAAGTGTTGGATGCTTTTGTAATGAAGGATTTTATAATGTAACTGAGTTGGCAGCTAATCAATCTTGCATTCAATGCTACTCCACCTGTAAATCTTGTAACGAAGCGGATAAATGCGTGACATGCTTAACAACAAATGCAGAGCCATCTAATGCATATGGGTGTATTTGCAAATCTGGTTTTTATAACCTAACAAGTCTAGAATCTGGAGGGTCTTGTTTGGCCTGTAATTCTGACTGCAAGACTTGCATTGAAGACTTGAAATGTAAAACATGTCAAGATAATAACTCAATTGCTAATAATGATACAGGCTGTACTTGTAAGGAAGGGTATTACAACACCTCACAGCTTAACACTCAAGGCTCTTGCTTAAGCTGCTATTCTGATTGTCTCTCGTGTAGCACATCAATGAAATGCACTTCATGCAAAGATAGTAACTCTTCCGCTCATATAGATCTTGGATGTGTCTGTAATGAAGGGTTCTTTAATATTTCAGATTTAACTACTGATGGAGCTTGTCTAAAATGCCACTCAATGTGCAAGACTTGCAATCAGCAGGATCTTTGCTTGACATGTCTCGATGATAATGCTCAAGTTACTGAAAATTTTACCTGTGTTTGTAAAATAGGTTATTTTAACTCAGCTCCTCTTGAAGATGGAGGATCATGTAAACAATGCGACTCTTCTTGCACACCGTGTGATAAAACTTTTGAGTGCATGAGCTGCACTAATAGTTTAGAATCTGGTCTTTCATTAGAATGTACATGTGATGAAGGATTTTATGAATTTCTAAACGCTAACGGTAGTATTTCTTGCTTGCCATGTAAATCTAATTGTAAAACTTGTTCAAGTGAGCTAGTATGTAATGAATGTCTGGATCCAAGCTCTAAAATTATTGAAAGAGGTATCTGCTCACTCTGCTCTGAAAACGACTTTTTAAACAATTCTGATTGTTTCTGCCCTTCAGGATATTTCACCGATTCCTCAACAGCAACTAAATCTTGCCATAAATGTCCTGAACAATGTAAAGAATGCTCAAACATAACTTCCTGCCTGAGCTGTAAGAATGAATTTTCCTTCTTAACCTCAAACTGTTTCTGCATGGATGGATACTTCCTTAACCCTTCAACCATTAATTCATGCAAAAAATGCTCAGAAAATTGCAAAACCTGCAACTCCTCAGAATTTTGTTTGTCATGCACAGACCCTACAAAGACACCTGATGATTCCGGAAATTGCAAATGCAACAAAAACTTCATCTCTAAAGAAAAAAGCTGTTTTTGCCCAGTCGGTTTTAAAAAAATCGCCTCAATATGTGAGGAATTTTTCTTTTCCATGAATGTTACAATTAACAAGGAAAATAAAATCCTTTTAAAGTTTACACAAGTTCCTTTAAATGTAACTGAGAAAGACTTCGAAGTTTATATAAATAATTTTTCATTTACTTTTAAAGTAGTGAAAATTAAGGTGAATTCATTTTTGATAGTACTTTACCATGATGAGGATATAAAAAAGGGAACTATTTGTCAGGTTAAGATTAAAAATTTCACGGTTTTTAGTAAAGATGGAGCGAAATTGGATAGGAACTCGTGGGAAGTGGAGTTGAATGAAGTGATTGTGCAGGATGATGTGATCAGTGAGAGAGTTGCTAAGATAAAAACTGCTTCTCGGTCTACTGTTGCTGTTTCTATTGGAATTTCTTTGGTTTCAAATCCAGCGGCTTCTTGGCCTTTGATTAATACTTTGCAAATAATCAACTATATACCGCTTAATAATGACCCTCTGACACCTAATGCCAGGCAGTTATTGTTGGCAACTGGTGATTTCAATTTTTTACCAAATATCATGAGTTATGTTTTTAGGAAAGATTCGTCGTCTGGTGTTTTTCCTGGAGCTTTGAAAAATGGGATTGAAAACTC
Organism: Stentor roeselii; assembly: GCA_006503475.1. Taxonomy (NCBI): domain Eukaryota; phylum Ciliophora; class Heterotrichea; order Heterotrichida; family Stentoridae; genus Stentor; species Stentor roeselii. The sequence goes on along the minus strand of RSEH01000173.1, from coordinate 77,026 downwards.
TGTGTTTTTTATTAATATAGGACAATCTGTTTTGATATTCCTGGTGATGGTGATAGTTCTTGGTATTTTAAAAGCCTGCTCTAAATTACCAATTGAATCACTTTCAAAGCGTACCCTCTCAGCCTACAACAAAAATAAATATTCCTATTTTCTAAGATTATGGATCCAGTCTTATTTAGACCTGTTAATTTTAGCAATCATTCAATTAATGAGTGTAAACTTCATTTAGCGAAATCAAGACCATTCCGGTGAAAACAGATTTAACCTATTCTCAGCTGGCATAACAGTTGTAATCACCAAACAGTTTCTAGTAGTAGCTTCAATTCCATTTTCTCTTTTCATCACAACAGTTAACATCCGCGAAATTCAAGAAGGGAATCAAGCCTTTATCATTAAATACGGAGCATTTTACGATGATTTAAGGAAATCTGAGAAAAAAATGGTTTATTTAAACTGTTTCTTTTATTTTATCAGAAGAATACTTTATGCTCTGAGTCAAATATTTCTTACTTCTGTTCCAATGTTTCAGAGAGTTTTTAATATTTTTACGTCATTTGCAATATTTTGTTACTTTGTGATTCAGAGACCCTTTAATGATAAAAAGATTCTTGTTTTGAATGTTGTGAGTGAAATTTGCATTATTTCGGTTATGAGCTGTGTTTTGGCTTTATCACAAATTGGAGTTTCGAGTGGGAAAATTGAAATTAGCTTGATTTATATTATTTTAGGATTTATCGGGTTTCAAAGTCTTGTTTCACTTTTATCGTTTATTATTAATCTTAGGAATGTGATACAGAAAGCTAGAAGTTCAGGAAAAACTAGGAGTTCTTATATGATTAATTAGATTTAGTTATTGTTGATGTTTTTTGTTTTAATTTTATTTCTATGTGTTTAAATCAAATAATATTTGAAGTTTGAATATAAGCACCTTCATTATTTGAAGACTGGATTAAATATTTATAAGGTAGGCTTAATTTCAAAATTAAAAAAATTGATTAGTGGTCTAGGTATTCTTTAAATGACTTTTAAATTTGAAGATTGAATTTTCCTATTATTAAAATAAAAAGTCATTTCTTCTGCATCCTTAAATTCAAAAGGTCGAATTTGGGATTTTTAAGTGATAAAATAGTTAGAATTTTAAATAATCTTGAGATTCAGTCTTTAAATTTATGTAAATTCATGATCATTTTCACTTTTATTAGGAGTTGCTCAATTTATTCAAATTTTATGCTAATTCTGAAGTCTCTCTCGTGATCCTCTTTTAAATTCTCTTCTTCATATAAAATTTTCAATTACTACATAAAATATAAAAATCTTCTTCAAAAAAATCTTATTTTGAAAGTAAATGCTTATTTTAATGAATCTTATAATATTAAAAGCATTATTTCGGATAAAGTCAACTACGTAATTAAAATTTTACCTAAAAATAATTTATCTGAAAAACTTAACCAAAAATGACTCTATAGAAACTAGGATTAAATCAATACTTAAATCTGACGACAATTTTATAACAATACAAGATAAAGCATCAATTTTTAATTACCCTTAGTTATTTTATTGATTTTTAGGTATAAAGTAATAGATCCAGCCATTTTAAACTCTTCATGCTTGATCTTAATCATTCCGAAATCAATAACACAGCGAGGATAAGTAAGACAATATTGAAAATCCACATTTTCTAAATAACAAAATTCATAAACTCTTCCATTTTTCAGCTGAATAGGACTTCTCAGTACCAGTTTTTCACTAATTTTTGAATCTCTATTAGGAACTTCAAGAAAAATTTCTTCATTGTAAATAATCTTATTGTCTTCTTTAATAAAATATTGAAAAATAAAAAGACTAGAATTTTGCCCCATAGACCTTCCAATTCCAATTTCAAGTAATTCACAAGGTTCTCCAGATATTAACCTAATTGAATGACTGGCTATTCCATGTCCATAGATAGCGTAAGATAGTTCTTCTCCGATGAAGTAACAATTTTCGAAGTTGATTATTTTACTTTTTTCTCTTTCAAGAGCCAATTTCGTAAGATCACCCATTTCAGAAGCCCCACAACAAGTCAAATCAGAATCAAAAATATTTAAATAAGGTTCATTATATTGAAAAATACTTGCTTTTCTTATAATTTCTAGAAGTTTCTTTATTTCTTTTGAATGTTTTTCGATTTTCAACCCTTGTTGCATTATTACTGAACAATTTTTCAAAGAATTGAATGTTTTTAAGGTATTTTGCTTATTTTTTAATGATTTTGAATATTTTTGAAGACTATTTGAAAACCTTTTTATGATTTTTTCGAATGAAAGGATTTTTTTCGCGTCTGGAGTTTCAATAATTTATTTAGGAGGTACTTTATCAAGTAATATAAGCGATTCTTACTTTTCAGACTTGAGAACACTTGAACAGCACAAGGGACATGAAAAAATATCTGACTTTCTAAGGAAATAAATGCAGTTGATGCAAATTTTACAAGGACAATCAAACCAAGAGGCTGAACTTCTTGTATAAGTTATTTTTAAACAATAGTTACACTTTTCTCTTATGTTCATTTACTATAATTATCATACAACCTTAAACTCGAAAGGTTTTATTACAACAAATATAGATTATAAGGTCTAAAAGGAAAATAAATACTTTTAATTTAAATAAGTGCAAGGCTTATAGAGTTTATATAACATTTTACATAATCACATCATCTATAAAACCAAATATTAGACTTACAAGTTATATTTAAATCTAGTTTCTTAAAGGAAAACTATAAACTTCGAAATCTGAATACCCATTAATAAAAAGCGATATAATGCCATACTTTCTCTTCTTCTTCTTCACAGTCTTAGTCTCCAGTCAAGTTACCTACAAATTCAGTCAGAACTTCGACCAAACCTTCACAGATCTCTCTGGTTCAGGGAACCACGGTCAAAACGGGTTGAGCACTTTAACATCAACCTCTGACACAATTTCAACAACCAGAGGAGCATATTTCCCAGAAGGTTCAAATGCTCATATAAAGTTGCCTCCAAATGAAGTAAAAACCACTTCATTGACTCTCGGTTCTAGTTTTACCTTAGTGATGTGGATGAATTCTTTAGACAACAACGACTATTTCCTTTCATACCGTAAAAGTGAGGCCTCAGGGGATTATTTTTACCTGAAAAAGAAAGATTACGGAAATTATTTGATGACAAGACTACTTCAAGGATCTTATGACTCTTCACTGCTAACAAGTCCTTCCGGTGAATTATTGAAAAATGGTAAGAAAAAGGTAGGAACTTGGGTATATGTCGTGATGATCAATCAAGGCACAATAACAACTTTTCATGCAAATAATATAGTTGCTCTCACTTTAAATCTCCCTTCACCTTACTCAGAAGTAGGAAGCTACCTTCACTTCATTGGGTTTACATCCGAATCATTCGAAGGGTTTGTTTGGAGTTTCTACTTGTTCAATGAATACAGACCCGTCAGCGATTTCTATTCAGCAAGCTACTCAGGAAGCAATTGCCTTGTTAAAAACTGTTCTGTTTCATGCTCTCCAGCTATAAAAGAAAACAATATTGAATATTGCATTTCTGTTGCTATAAATAAATGTGGATGCATAGACGGTCAATGCCTTTATACTGCCTCTTGTCTTTCAGGATATTGTAAAGTTTATTTGAACAGTCTTAAATGTTACTGCACTTCTTCAGCATTTTGCAAAAGTGGCGAGTTTTGCTCTAGTAGTAAAAATATTTGCTTGCCGTGTCACACTGATTGCGCTGAATGTGAATCTGAACTTTTGTGTACCAAATGTTTTGCTACAAATGCAACACCTCATAATACAGTTGGTTGCATTTGTAAAACTGGCTTCTATAACACTACAGCTTTGAATAATTCAGCAAGTTGCTTGACGTGTTATGCTGAATGTTCTACATGTTCAGGTGCTTTTCTTTGTGATTCTTGTCGTGATTCGAATTCAATGACTCATAATAGTATTGGATGTGCTTGCAAAGTCGGGTTTTATAATAATACAGCCCTTATTAATGGAGGGTCTTGCTTGTCTTGTTATGCTGAATGTTCAACATGCTCGTCTTCTTTAATTTGTGGTACTTGTCGTGATTCCAATTCAATGGTTCATAATAGTATTGGATGTATTTGTAAAGAAGGGTTTTATAATGTTTCAGCTTTGATTAATGGAGGGTCTTGCTTGTCTTGTTACGCTGAATGTTCTGCATGCTCAGGTGCTTTTCTTTGTGGTTCTTGTCGTGATTCGAATTCAATGACTCATAATAGTATTGGATGTATTTGTAAAGAAGGGTTTTATAATGTTTCAGCTTTGATTAATGGAGGGTCTTGCTTGTCTTGCTATGCTGAATGTTCTGCATGCTCAGGTGCTTTTCTTTGCAAGTCTTGCAAAAAGTCGAATTCAATGATCCATAATAGTATTGGATGTGTTTGCGAAAACGGATTTTATAATGTCTCAGCCTTAATCAATGGAGGGTCTTGCTTGTCTTGTTATGCTGAATGTTCAACATGTTCAGGTGCTTTACTTTGTGATTCTTGTCGTGATTCGAATGCAATGACTCATAATAGTATTGGATGTATTTGTAAAGAAGGGTTTTATAATGTTTCAGCTTTGATTAATGGAGGGTCTTGCTTGTCTTGTTATGCTGAATGTTCAACATGTTCAGGTGCTTTTCTTTGCAAATCTTGCAAAAAGTCAAATTCAATGATTCATAATAGTATTGGGTGTGTTTGCGAAGACAGATTTTATAATATCTCAGCCTTGATCAATGGAGGGTCCTGCTTACCTTGTTATCCTGAATGTTCAACATGCTCATCTTCTTTACTTTGTGATTCTTGCCTTGATTCAAATTCAACAATTCACCCTTCCCTAGGCTGTATATGTAAAGCAGGTTTTTACAACACTTCAGCTTTATTTCAAGGCGGTTCTTGCCTTTCCTGTGAATCAAACTGTTTAAAATGCCCAGAATATTGCATTGATTGCCCCTACCAAAACTCATATCTTTCAACAACCAATGAATGTCTATGCAGTCCAAAATTTTACTCAGAAATTCCTCTGAAATCAGGAGGAAAATGTTCAAATTGTCATCCAGACTGCAAAACATGTAACGAGCCTTTGAAATGTTTAACCTGTGAAGATGAAAACGCTGAAATTCACTTAAATGTTGGATGTTTCTGCAAATTCGGCTTTTTTAACTCAACAAGTCTCTTTAAAAACGGGTCTTGCATGCCGTGTCTTGAAGGATGTAAAAGTTGTTTAAGTCTTGAAGTTTGCACGGAATGTTTCGATTCGACTTCTTCATTAATAAAAAGAGCTGATTGTGTATTTTGTTCTGGATTTAACTTTAAAGATGATCTCTGCACATGCAAAACAGGTTTTTATATTGACCTTGAAAATCCAGGAGAATGTAAAACTTGTTCTAATGGATGTAAAACCTGTGTTAATTCAAGTATATGTTTAGAGTGTAATGATAGAAATGCTTATTTAAGTGAAAATTTTCACTGTCTTTGTAGAGATGGTTACTGGAAAGCTGAAAAAAACCTGAAATTCGCATGTTTTCCATGTAATAACCGATGTAAAACTTGTAAATCTTCAGATTACTGTTTAAGTTGCTCTGACCCAAAAGAAGATCTTGATGTCTCAGGACACTGTAAATGCAAGGAAAACTTCATTGAAATAAAAAATCATTGCATATGTCCAGAAGGGTTTAAAGAAGAAAACTCTCATTGTGTTGACTACTTTTTCTACATGAACCTCATGATTAACAAGGAAAATCGTATTCATGTAAATTTTTCAGAAATTCCACAAAACTTATCAAGTAAAGATTTCGAGATTTCAATAAAATCTCAGGATTTTTCAAGTAAAGTCCATAAGGCGAAAGTGAATTCTTTTTACATCCAGGTCACTTCTGATCAGCAGATAAATGCAGGAACTTTTTGTCAAGTTTCGATTATTAAAGAAGAGGTTTTTAGTGAAAAAGGTGCAAAACTTAAAGAATACTCACAAAAGGTTGAGTTATTTGAAGAGTTGAAAGTTAATCCTCAGCTTAAAGCACTTGTGGGAAAAATGAAAACCACTTCGCAAGCTACTGTTGCGGCGTCGATTGGAATTGCAATGGTTTCTAACCCTGCTGCTGCTTGGTCTTTGATTAATACATTGCAGTTGATTAACTTTATTCCTTTGAGTAATGATCCTTTAACACTTACTATTCGAAAACTTGTTTTGGCTTCTGGAGGTTTTAATATGATTCCTAATGTGATGCTTTATGTTTTTAGTGAAAATTTGTCAACTCAGCCGTTTTCAGGTTCTTTGAATAATCAAATAGAAAGGTCGGTTTATTGTATCAATGCTGGACAGGTAATAGTGATGTTGGTTGGACTATTGGTATTTTTTCCTATTTTGAAGCTGTTTTCAAAGATACCTGTCGAAGCTTTATCCAAACGTTGCCAATCCACCTACACTAATAACAAGTACTCCGCATTTCTTAGACTTTGGATTCAATCCTACCTAGACCTGATAGTCTTCTCATTTATCCAGCTACTAAGCGTAACATATTTTTAGAAAAATAAAGAAAATCCAGGAGCTTTCAGATTTAACTTGTTTTTAGCAGGGATGACAATAGTAAAAATTATTTAGTTTTTAGCAGCTTTTTCTATTCCAGCATCTTTGATATTGATTTTAACTCATCATAAAAATATTGAAGGAAATGACCAAAACCTTTTCATCAAGTACGGATCACTATACAGTGAGTTGGATACAAAAAAGGGAAAATTTTCATTGATTTATTATCATTTTTACTTTCTGAGAAGAATGTTGTATGTTTTGAACCAGATCTTTTTGACATCAATTCCAAATGTTCAAAGGATTTCGAATATTTTTTTATCCTTTTTAAATTTTGTTTACATTTTAATCGCCAGACCTTTTAAGAGCTTGGATTTGTTTTTTGTTAACTTGGCTAGTGAGATTTGCATTTTGGTTATATTTGTATGTGTTTATGTCTTGTCAGTCGAATCTACTTCTGAAGCATTGATTGAGATGGCTGTTACTTATACTCTTTTGGGGTTTATTGGTATTCAGATATTGATTTCAGTTGTTGTCTTTGTGGTTAAGATGGTTTATATTGTAAGGAAAGCTAGAAAAAATAATGAAACAAGGATTTCATATGTTATTGATTAGAAAGATATAGATTAATTATGAATAGATAAGTTTTAAAGGAATAAATATAGGATGTTTTGTTAAAATCACTCATTATTGAAATACTTGTTTTATGGTAGAGAGATCACTATTAATTGAAGTTACATTTTTTATACTTATTGGTGTGAGAAAGGAGTTTTTCATTATCATTGAATTGATATATTTTTCAATAAACTTTCAAATCATTTAAATGATGAAAAGTCTCCTGCTTTTATATTTTTCAAATTAACAATTAACTGATTTTAAACCTTGATGTATCAAATAAAAATATCAATTCTTGCTTTGATCAAATCAAAAACTTGTAATAATAAATCATGAATGCAAAGTATTTTATTATCTATTAAAGTTCAATATCAGATATTTTATCATAATTTTTATTGTTTTTAACTTTCAAATTTTCCCATTTACTTCAATTCCTAATATCGGTTGGTTGTTTTAACCACAAACCAAAATTCTAAATTTTCATAAACTGGAGTAATTTCAGTAAAGTTATCTCTCTTGTAATAAACTCCACATTTACAAATACTGAAGTACTTCCAGAATTAATCAATTTTAACTCAAATTTTATTCCCAGAGATATCACCTTAACTTTAAGATCTTTAATGTTCACATCAACTAACATGTTAACTTCTCAACTCAACAACTTCTAAATCAAAACCATAAAATCTTCAAATAAAAACCACTCATAATCCATCTAAATTCCTGCCATCTTCCTCAAAAAAACAAAAAAATTAAAACCCTAATCATTTCCTAAAAATATCTCAATCTCAAACCCAATCAAATTCAACCAAAAATAAAATCCCCTAATCCAAATACTCAATCCTCCAAAACCCTTTTTGACTCATCCAAGTTCATCACAAATAAATGGGAGCCGCATCATCAAAACAACAAAGACAAGAATTCGCTTCAAAAGTAAAAATGCTGTTCATGGGTCGTCCAGGTGTAGGAAAGACTTCAATAATATCGAGATACAAAGACTCAATCTTCAATCCAGGTTACGAGCCCAGCACTGGATGCAACCTTTTAAGTCTAAACGTGCCGTACGGTTCAACAAGCTACTCAATGCTCGTGATGGACTCTTTGGCAGACAGCGACTTGAGCCTTGCCTGCCGTTTGAAGTCGATTCAAAACAGTGAAATCCTCGCATTGATCTTCGACTTGAGCAACTTGGAGACCTGGGAAGACGTGAAGTCAAAGTTGAAACTAATAAAAGAACAATTTTACAATCATAGTCATGTTTTGCTTGTTGGTAATAAAAGTGACTTGGATAAACAAGTGGACAGTGAACAGATAAATGAACTTATTAGGACGACGGCTGATTTTGAAATTGTTTACTTTGAGGTTTCAGCGAAAAATGGACAGAATGTTAAAGAGTTCTTTGCTAGGGCTATTGAACTTGGGTATTATTCGTCGAAAGTTAGGTGGGATAAAATCAAGGTCTTGCTTTATGTTTATAAATTCTCGGTACCGCCTGAGAATTTGAATTATTCTTGGGCGAATATTTGTGAAGCTCTTCCTAATCTTATTAAGAAAAAGAAAAAAAATGCTTTGCCTATCAGTCTCTTGCCTCCTGATGTGTGTAAAAGATTGATCATGATGATTTAATTAGGTAGATTTAGATTAGATTGAATATAAGAATTATTTTTGTGGTAAATTCTGGGTTTTGATAAGAAAAATTTATGTTTTGAGAAGTTGAAGTATGAGATAGATAGGATGATGATATTGAAATAGACTTAAAATAGATTGATTTATGTCTGGGAGTAAATTATTTATAAACAAAGATTTGATTATTAATTATAGGTTACTATAGATTTAATATTTTCTAAACATAGGTAGAGTTTAAAGAGAAAATTTCTTGATGAATTAACGAACTGCTAGATTTTTTAATTTATAATTTTTTTATAGTTAAAAATACATCTCATTGATAGGATTTAAAAAAAAAATTGCAAAGGTTCAAGACTATATCCAAGACTTTAATTTTACTTGTTATAAAAAGAATAAATAAAACAGTAATTATAAAAGCATAAATTATCCCTCTATCAAAGATACTGTTTCAATAAAACCTTAAGAAATAATATAAGATAATAATTATACTTTATAGTTAAAATTTTAATAATGCATATCAAATTACAATTGATTAAGAAAAATATTTTCTGAATATATAAGTTAATAATTTCAACACCCTAAGCATTAATCTTTCCTAAATGATCAGAAAATTTTTTTGGTATTTATCAAGAATTCTATTAACTAAAGGGAAAATTATAATAATATAATTGTGCAGACTAAGAAAATCTATAGAAAAAAAATATATGATTAAGGATTTAGGATTAAGGCTTAAGCTTTAGAATTAAATTTTGATTATATTTCAAATTTTTTTTCTCTATGGTTTTTATTATAATAACTTTTGCCAAATTAAATAACAGAATAAGACATATTATTGAAAATGACTAATATAAAGTAAATAAAACTTATAATTGACTATTGATTTGATAAATGATTGAGGTATCATAAGAATATTATTTCTATTTTTAATCTTGTCCATTAAATACTAACTATTACTTATTTCTGAAGCAAAGCTAACTTGAAGCGAACTATTTTCACTTTCATTAGAAGCATTTATCTGATAGAAACTTCTTAAAAGAATAGATCGAACTGATTTAATATAAAAAAAAGCTAACCCATTCAAAAATCCCTGAAGATTGATTAAAACAATCATCAACATTACTAAGCACTGAATAATGCAACCATTTTCAAATATTTGAACTACTCTAATCATAAAAAAAGGTATCTGAATGACTGAAATGATTAAAGAATAAATAAGTCCCCTATCAAAAACCAGACCTATAATCGAAATATTCCCAAGTAACTCTATTTTTCTTATTATTTTATTGAAGAGAATAATAATAATAATAAAAACAATAAGCAAAGGAGCATAAATCAGTGAAAATCTCCAAATTTCTCCTGTTTCATTTTTTATCAATTGGCAAATTCCTTCATCGTACCCATAGCTTAAAGTGGAAAAAGGTAAAGCTTCAATAATAGGAACCAGTATATACGAAACGAAAAACCAGACTTTGTGATATTTTTCGAATGAAGTTTCTTCAAGTACGATAATCTGGTATATTGTAAAAGTAAGGCAAAATGCCCATACCATATTAGAGATAGTAAAAAAAACATCTAGATATGCGAACATCCAACATGCGAAAGAGTTTTTATAAACCATCGAGTCAAAAAATCCTATTAATGAGCGAAGCAAGTCATTGATTGAGATGTAAAACAGGATTCTAAACGAATAAGTTTCATAAAGTTTTTCCTTGCTTATTATCACAATGATGACTAAGCTCAGGATGAAAGAAAGGCCGCAAATAATCACATCGAGGATTAAAGCTATATAAGCTTGTTCCATAAAGCATTCCATGAATTATTATTATAATACCTTAGCTTCTTATTTATTAGATTATTGATATAAATCAGAAATATTTAGAGTGTTTGATAAAAAGTTGATATTCTGCTCTTTGATCAAGAAAAACTATTTTATTTTAATAATAATTTGAATATTTAGAAGGAAACTAGTATAAGATAATATATGCAAACTTATTATGCAGTATTATGAATAATTGCTTTTAATCAAGAATAAAGTTAAGAATACTAACTTCAATTGTAAGGATTATAGTTTAAGAGCATTTCAATAGACTTTAAGCTGAAAAATATTACAAATATATGAAAGAATACTATCAATTACATATTTTCATATTGCTGTCAAGAATTTAGAGAAATGTATTATTTCAATTAACTGAATAAGATTGTTATCAATTTGATTTTATGATAAAATTATTTATTGCCTATCTTAGATTGAAGAGAGGAAATAATCTTTTATTCAACTTGATTCACTCATCTAAAATTGGAAAAAGAAGGTTTTGGTAGTATTTTTTCAAATGTTTATTCTAGTATCAATCAAAGTATGACTTTAGATAATCAAATAGTTTTTAATAAGAAAATACTCTAAATTAATCCTAATATTTAACTATCGCTAAATTCTGAAGAAAAGCTAACACGAAGAGAAATATCTCCAGATAAAAAAGAACAGTTCATGTCCTCAGTTTGCCTATTCTTCGAAGATCTATTATAAAAAAAAGCAATTCCATTTAAAAATCCTTGAAAATTTGAAAACATATTCAAAAATATTGCAAAATTCTGAATCAAGCAACTATTATCAAATATTTGAACCAATCTTACAACAAAAAAAGGAATCAATGCAATAGAAATAATCAAAGCATAAAAAAGTCCTCTATCAAAAACCAATCCTTTAATCGAAATATTCCCAAGCAACTCAACTTTCTTTAAAATTTTCTTAAAGAGAATAAAAATGATAGTAAGAATAATGAGTACCGGAGCATAAATCAGTGAAAATCTCCAAATCTCTCCAATTTCGTTATTAATTAATTGGCAAATCCCTTCATTGTACCCGTAGCTTTGAGTGGAAAAAGGCAAAGCTTCAAGAAAGGCGACAAGAATAAAAGAAACAAAAAACCAGATTTTTTTATGTTTTTCGAAAGAAGTTTCTTCAAGTACGATGATTTGGTATATTGTGTAAGTAAGGCAAAATGCCCAGACTAGATTGGAGATGGTAAAATAAACATCGAGGTATCCAAACATCCAACATGCTAAAGAGTTTTTGTTAACGAGAGAACTGAAAAATCCTATGAATGAACGTAGTAAGTCGTTGATTGAAATGTAAAATAGGATTTTAAATGAATAGCTACTGTAGAGCTTTTTTTTTATAATGATTATAATTACACTAAGGCTCAGGAGAAATGAAAGAGTGCATGTTATGATCCCAAGAATTAATAGAAGGTAGAAGGATTTTAAAAGACACTCCATTGTTTATTAGATTGTATTTGTTTGATTTATTACTACAAGGGAATAATAGAGATTTATTAGTAAAAAGTAATGGAAAAATTATAGTTTGGATTATAATTGTTAGTGATCTTTTGTTTTTAGTTTTGAAATAGATGATTATGATGCTAGGTTAGGAGATTTATCTTTAAATTCTGATATTTGAGAGTTGAAACATCTTTATATTTTTTTTTCGACTATTTGAGAATACAAAGATTTGGAGTAGCTAATAATAGGAGTAATCTTGCTTTAACTGCATCAAAACTTGTAAAATATATCTAAGTTATCGACTGTTTAATAAATCAAAACATTGAACTTAAGGTACAAGTAAATAATTTTACCATCGAATTTAAGAATGAGGTTCAAAATAATCGAATAAATTGTGTAATTGGTATTCTAGCAAATCATATGAATTTAGACACTGAAATAGTATTTAGCCTATCTTTTTATACATTTAATCAATCGATGCTAGCATACATAAAATTTCAAGTTATTTAACTTCAAATTCAAAAGAAACTAAATTTCATATAATAAAATTTCAATCTTCTTTAATCATTCTATCTTAATGAATGTAAATCTATCTTTAATCTTGAATTAATACATAAATTTTAAAAGAATTAAGAAAACTTAAAGATTAGTTAAATGAAGTTATAATTTTATGTTTAATTTCATGACTTAATCAAATTATTCTTGCATTTCTCGATCTTTAAATAAAATGTAGACTCTCCAATGCCTTCGAAATGAATATGCTCTATTTTAACAAAACCATAATCAACAATCCTTTGCTTATATCTTAAGCAGTACTGAAAATTCGCACTCAAAAAATAAACAAACTCATAAACACTTTCATTTCTAAGTAGTATCGGAAAGTTCAATTCAATTTTGGCAGTAATCCTCGAATCATCATTCTTAATCTCAAGTAAAATCTCTTCTTCATAAACAATATCATCATTTTCAACTATTCTAAATTTAAAGACAAACAAGGATGAACCCAGTCCGATTGACCTGCCGATTCCAATTTCAAATAATTCATAAGGTTCTTCACAAATGACTTTGAATTTATGAGAGATAACTTTTCGATCGATTCCAGCAAAAGTTAATAATTTGCCGAGAAAATAAGATTTTTCTACATTTTGTAAAAATTTCTTTTCTCTTTCAATCGCCAGAGTTGATATTTTTTTCATTTCAATTGCACATGAATCAAAATAATCTCGGAAGATTATCAATGAATATTTTTGGTTGTATTGGAAAAGATTCATTTGGTTAATGAATTGTAAGGAATTATTTATATTGGGGGAAAAACTTGTAGTGCTTGAGGCTATGATTTTATTGCAGTTTCTTAAAGAAAGTAAGATTTTCACTGAATTTTTCTTGGATTGGAGTATTTTTGAATATTTTTTTAGATTCGTGGCGATTGAGTTAAATAAACTGTTGGTATTTCCTTGTTCTTGTTTTATAGTGCAGGACTTGCATCTAGATGATTTACTTGCACAGGTCATGCAGGTAGGGCTAGAATTGCATAAGGGGCATAATAAAATGCAAGAATGTTTAAGAAAACAGATACAAAGTTCACATATTTTACAGCTGCATTGAAAGAAATAATTGTTACTCGGTCTGAATGACTTTTTAAAACAATAAGAGCATTTTTCTGCACTCATTTGTATTTATTATAGAATAAATAAAATAAAGTTTAATAAAAAATCAACTGGAACCTTATAGAATTTGATATTTTCCTTAAATTCAGATGGAAAATAAGGGCTGTTGAAGCTTGTTTATTACAGTTAAGTAGTTCATAAGTTTAAATATTTTTCCAATATAACACGAGTAATTTGATTGAAATGGAAAAAATAAATTTCTTTATTTCAAATAAAATTTAACAGATAAAGTCACTTTTAAGTAATTCAGCAGGCTTTCTTGTATATTGGCTGATTCATCAAACCCTGATTTTGAGATTGCAACACTTCAATTATATAAAATTATTACTTTATATAAATTTATCAACAAAAGTTAATTATCTTACGCGAAACTCTCTTAAAACATTTAAACTTCAACTTACTTTGATTAATTCTTTCTAAAGATTAGAAAAAATTTTCAAAATTGATAACCATTTAAATTTTTAAGTTTAATTATAAAAGATTAACTCAAGATCTTATGTTTATAAACTATTCGAACTTACACCAATTATCATTCTAAACTTCCGATTCAAAAGTAACAAGAAGAGTCGCAAAAGAAGTCTCCATCTGAGTCTTGAATCTCTTTCGATGCCTAAAAACAACATCCCGAACAGTTTTATTATAAAAAAACGCGAAGCTATTCAACAATCCTTCAAGAAAGTAAAAAGTATTAACGAAAATCTCTAAAATTTCAGTACCACAGCTTCTATAAAATACTTGAACGATCCTAACAACAAAGTAAGGAATCAAAATAATAGAAATAATAAAAGCATAGACCAGTCCTCGATCTAAAACAACCCCCTTCAAAGAAACACTTTGCAAAATCTTAACTTTCTTGAAAATCTTATAATAAAGTCCCAAAATCCCAAAAAACATGAGAAGAGAAGGAAAATAAACAAGACAAAATCTCCAAATTATTCCTATTTCATCTTCAATTATCTGGCAAAAGCCCTGATCATAACCAAAACTTCCAGTAATAAAAGGAAAACTGCAGATTCCTAAAACAACTACTGAAGCTAACACCCAATGTTTGTGCCACTTTTCACATGATGTGTCTTCCAGTACTATTATTTGGTAAATCGTAAAAGTCAAGCATAATGCCCAGAGGGTGTTGGAAATGAACAGGTACATTCCTAAATAACCGTAAATCCCGCAGGCTGTTGAGTTTTCTGAGTTTATGAATTCAAGGAACCCGATTATTGAACGGATTAAGTCGTTTGTTGAGATGTAGATCAGGATTTTAAAGGAGTAGGTGTTGAATAGTCCTTTTGTGAAAATTAGGAAAATTACGAGAAGGCTGGATATTAGTGAAAGACCACTGCTCGCGAGACTTAGTCCTAGTCGTAGATCTGAGACTTTTTCGAGGCATTCCATTAGAATTATCACTGGACTATAAATTTAAAATATTTTTATTATTTAAGAGATGAAAATTTAACATGATGAGGAATTATTTGAGATTAGTTATTTTTTGTGATTGATGAATTAGATTTGTTAGTTTGGAAGTATTGGGAAGAGTGATCAACTTATAAATGATGTAAAATAGCTAAAATATGCATTATTAATAGACCTTAATCAGTTTATGCTTATATCTGAGAGGACAGGATGTGATATTACTCAAATGCGCCTAATTAACCTAAACTCATTATTTATTCTAAATCTGAGTCAAGATATAAATAGCTCAAATCACTTAATTTACCTAACTTAATTACTTATGCTTATATCTGAGGCAAAACTTATACGAAGAGACACATTTTCAGACTGAACTGAGTAATTTAATCTATTAAATCTAGAAAACAGTATCGATTGAACAGTCTTATTACAAAAAAAAACAATTCCATTCAAAATGCCTTGAATATTTAAAGAAATATTCATATATATCACCAAAGTATGAAGCAAACAAGTATTCTCAAAAATTTGAGCAATCCTTACAACAAAGAAAGGAATCACAACAACAGCAACAATCATAACATAAACAAGTCCTCTATCAAAAACCAAACTTTTCGCTGACTCATCTCCAATCAACTCAATTTTTTTCATGATTTTCCAAAAGAGGACTAAAACAAAAACAAGAAGTGCCAAATTAGGAAGAAAAATCAAAGAAAATCTCCAAATTTCTCCAGTTTTATCTTCTTTAATTTGACAAATTTTATTACTATTTCCATAACTTTGAGTTGAAAAAGGCAGGGCTTCAAGAATTCCTGAGAAGATAAAAGAAATGAAAACCCAAAATTTTTGATGCTTTTCGAATGAAGTCTCTTCAATGACGATGATTTGATAGATTGTAAAAGTTAAACAAGAAGCCCATAGCATGTTAGACAGCAAAAAATAAATATCGAGATAAGCTAAAATAGAACATAAAAGAATATTTTCTTGTACTTGAAACATTGTTAATCCTAGAAATGATCGAAAGAAATCGTTGATTGAAATGTAAAGAAGAATTTGAAATGAGTAGTTTTTTTGAAGGTTTTTTTTTAGGATGATTATGATGACGACCAGGCTGAAGATGAGGGAAAGTCCTGCGATGATGATGCTGGTTATTAGCTGTATCAGATAGTCTTCATTCGAACACTCCATTATTTTCTTTATCTTTGAATTTTTTTTCGCTCAAGCGTAAATAAGTTCTTTGTTTTAATGTGGAATAATTAGATCCAAAGAATTCTTGTATGTAGAAAGCTATCAAGATAATTATGGATTACCACTAAACAAGACTTATATGAAGATTATTTCAAAACATTTCAAATTATATAATTTTATTAAAGTTAGCATAAACAGGTTTAAACAAGCTTTAAAATCATTTAATAAAGCTATAGCTTATGAAAACTACTAGCTTATCAAATTGAATTAGGTAAATAATGAATATAATCAAAGTTTGAAATGAAGAACTCACTTTTTTCAATTTAATAGAAAGATATATTTGATTCATTTTCAGCGTAAAGAGACTGGAATTTAATCGAAAATATTTTTTGAGTGCTCAGTTTATTAAAATGGGATTTGATCCTGAAAAGGAACTTATCAGCTATCCAATACTATTATGTTTAATCTCAATTTACTATTTTGTTTTGTCTGCTTTTATTCATTCATATAGGTTTACTCAAGCGGTATTTTCAAGATCATATACTCTAGTTTTATTGACTTCAATTACTAATTATCTAGAAACAGTGCTCACCCTAGTCTATTCTCTAACATTCGAGTCAGATCATACAGCATTTGACTCCGACCACGCAGGTCTAACATTCCTGATCCTTCTAATAAACGAGAGTTTTTACGCAACAAACATTCTGAAAGTGTTTCGAGCAATGCACCTCGAAAGACTAAGCACAGGTAATTTCCGATACGAGAAGTCATTCCTACTAAAAAAAAAACTTTCAGTATCATGGAACTTAAAAGTCTTTATCTTATACCTGTTCATTTCAATGCTTCCTAGAATAATTCTATATTTGATTTATTTCACAGGAAATCTTGATATCTCTAGGTTGCTTCTAATATTTGATATAATGCAAATAGTTGAGTCTCTAATAGAATCAATCATTTTAGTAGGCCTAGTCGTCTCTATCGTGAAGAGTAATTGTGACGTGACGCTGAGGATTGAATATTCTCTTTATGTTCTCTTCTGGTTTATCGGATTTTGCTTTGTTTTACAGAAACCTTTAATACTTTTCTCTTACTGCCTACCTATCAGGAACATGGTCATGATGATGATAAGCACTACATCAATTTATGAACATGAAAAAAATTTTGTTTTACCTTTACCTGAAGATATTGATCTGGAGTTTGTATTGAAAAGTCAGTTTTTTGTCAATAAGATTAGAGATCATTTAGAGAGAACTCAAGAAAGGAAGATGAAATTAATTTTTGATATTCTTTTAGCCATATGCATCTTTCGAGATACGAATCAAGGCTTTGAGAAAGAGATTATTGTTGAAAAGTTAAAAGTTTTGCAAAAGGATTATTTGTTTTTTGAGGATGGCTCAAGTTTTACAGAATTTGATGATGTTTTTGTTGACCTTTATCATGAGTTTGATGAGAATTTCTATCAAGAATTCATGAAAACTGAAGATTTCTACGAGATTCACTTGGACTATTCTTCACAATAGCCTAATTAATCAGTTTCCTAACTCAAATAAGTAAAATATTCATGAACAGCTCTATTTATAAATATCTTGACTACTAAATCACCTATAAACTAAAAAAAATCTACAAAGTAAGAAATCAAGATTAACTTAAAATTCCATCATATAAGCCACTAAACTAATAATCAATCACAAAAAGCTCAAATTCAAACCTCTTAATCTTAAATCTCTCACTAACCTAAGCCCTTCTATAACTTACTAAAAGTAATCATCAATCACAACATCACTTAAACAAAAAGGACAAGATTTCTTAGTTTTGAGCCAAGTATCAATACATTCCGAATGGAAGAAATGACCACAATTGAGAACCTTTCCCACTTCCCCAACACTAAGACAAATCGAGCAAGTATCCAATCCTCCCATTTCCTTTTCCTTAATCCTTCCAATATCCTCATCACAAAACCCGACATTAACATTTCCAATCTCTTCTCCAATCTTCAAAAGTTCTTCATAAGTAAAATCATTCCCAGTCGATTTCCCAGTTTCCAAAGAAATCTTCAAAGCAGTGTCCATTTCAACTCTATATTGTTGTTCTTTAGCTTTATAATAACTCTTAACAAGATTCCTTCTTTCTTCTGCGATTTTTGAAATCAAATACGCGTTTCGCAAAGTTGTATCTTGAAGATCTTTAATGATCTAAGTGAAAAATACTTTTTCATTGCTTGAAACAGCCTGGGCCAGGTCGTTGAGACCTGAACTTTGGATGTCGTTTGAAAAAGAATCATCAACTCCTGGAGAGTTGTCAGGCATCGGCTGTCGGATTGACTCGAATACGACTTTTCGCTTGTTAGCGCATTTAAAACTTTCAACCATATTATAACAAGTTTGAACAGTTTTACTATTTTAAAGCGAAAAACTGATGGTTTAAAGAACGTACATCTGGTACTACTTGGAGAAGCTTTAAGTAGTCGATTAGCAGTTTTAATTGGATGTCGTTTAGATCTTCGTACCAGGAAGTGATGGGGATACCATTTTCTAGTTGAAGGCAAAAAGATATCAGGCAGTTGTCAACGAGAACTAAGTCTTTTAAATCGCGGTCTGTTAGTCTTCCGAGGTTTTTTATGAAATTTCCTTGAAACTCTGAACAGTGTTCTCGGTAGAGCCGATGATGGACAAGTATTTTCAAAGGGTCAATATGATCAATGATAGAATCCGCATATTTTTTACTTGAAGCAGTAAAAATAATGACTTCAAATTCACGAGATGCGAACTTCAACAAATCATGCAAAAAAGGTCTAAAATTGACCCCCATGACCTGGCCTTTTCCGACATCAAGAATGATATGGCAGTCTTTCGGCAGTTCACTGGCGTGCACTAAGGTCTCGTCTAAGTCAAAAATAATGGTTTTTTTATCTTCTAACCCCGGGCGTCTTGGTAAGCGAATCGGTGTTTGAGAATAATAAAAAAAATCAGGTACTTTTTTACGGATTTCATGCATTTCTTCTTTCATTATACTCGTTGGAAGTGAGTAGTTCTGGAATCTTTTTATTGAACGAGTCAGAAGACTCTCTATTGGAGGCAGTTTTGAATGAGAAACTCGGGATTTTGATGATTTTTTATTTTCCGTTTGAGGCTTTTCTAAAGGTTTTCTTGAAATTTCGACTTTTCTGGATTTTGATGGGTTCTCGGGTGGAAATTGAGAGAGAGACTTCACTGGAAGTAACTTGCAAAGTGAAGGAAATTTTCCGGTTGGGGAGATTTCTTCACGTTTTTTAGAATTTGGAGTGGTGTAGGTCTCGGGTAATCTTTGCATTTTTAGGGAATTTTATTGAAATTTTGTAGGATTGGGAATATGGTTTATTAATGGCTTATGAGTGAGGTGAAATAGATTTAAAAAGGATTTTATTGAATTTTTTAAAATTTATTTGGTTTTAGAGGAATTAAGGAAAATCTAGATGTTAAGAAAATTCACATTTCATCATTTTTTTACTTGGGTAAATATTTTAAGGTTAATCGCAACAACACCCATTTAAAACAATTAAAAATTATACCTGAACATTAATTAACGAATTTAAATAAGTTGTACTAATCATAAATCACAAATTTTCCAGTAGAAAAATGACTATCTTTGTATTTCCCATTGAACCTACTCATATCAGTGCTTTTCGGTGTCGCAGCTCTTCTCGGCGAAGTAAAAGGTCTTCCCATATCAAGTTTCAACTCCAATTCCTCTTCATTCCTCTGAAAGCTCTGATCCTTTAAAATCCTTTTCTTAATTTCTTCCACTTCTTCCCAATCCGCCATGAACCTAATATTTCCCTTATTGACCTTTTCCTCACTAGTTGACTTTTTAATATTAGGTACCTTCATAATATCCATGCTTTTCGCAATATCACTTAACTTACCCTGTGAATGAGTCACGACTTTTCGAGAAGTCAAAACTTTATGTTTGACTCTTTTAAGATGCGCCAAGTCAGTTTCAACCAAATCTCTAACCTGCGAATAAGAATCCTTCCAAGAGGCGAAGACTTCATCACTCTGATCCTCAGGAGTGATGATGCGAATAGCAGGAGAGCTGATATCAGCCAAGTCATCACTAGAAGTCTCTTCCGTATGTTTCGGTGTAGCTTTTTTAACAATTTCCTTTACTTTATTCTGGTAACTTCTTTTTTCTTGATTAAGTTTTTCTAGTTTTCTTTTGTATTTTTTCTTGTAAAACTCAAGTTCTTCTTTTTCCAGTTCTAACTCATTTAGCTTTCGAGAGTATTCTTCTTTTAAATTGACGGCAGCGTAGCTTGTTGTATGAGTGCTTTGATCAGAGCGACGCTCTTCATACATGCAAGCTGAAAGTAACAACTTACCCGCTCCTTCACCTTCGAAGTAAAGGTCGAGCCATTCTTTATTTTTCCCTGAGAAGAGCTCTTCAGTTGAAATGACTGTCTCGCCGATCACTTGCTGAGTGAAGAGAAGGCCGCTGTGAAGGACTTTTAACGTCAGGGGAGCCGCGTCGTTTGACTCGAAGACGTGGCCTTCGTTCCAGACTGCTGATGTATGGCCGCCTGAAGAAACTTGACTTTTCCACTTCTCGTCGTTCCAGGAGATTTCTACGAAGGGACTCATCTTGCCGAACTTCGCCACGTTTCTTATCAGGGCACATTGAAAAACCTTGATTCGAAGGGTTATGTATTTCCCTGGGTCTGTATTAAGCATTTTTATACATGGGTGAATTAAAAGGTTTGAGGTTTTGATTTTTTTGGATCAGAGGTTTTTTATTTTCAGGGTTTTGGGTTGGAGTGATTTTTAGGAAGCCAGTTTGGGTTTTTTTTATTGATAGAAATAAATCCTATTTATCCATATTCCACACTCAATACTCCCAAAATCCCCAAATCCCTAAATCCAAAACTTCCAAATCCCAATCCAAAATCCAAATAATCCTTCAATCCCCCTCATCAAAAGATCCCTTCAATCTTCTCTCAAACCCTTACCCTCGATTCCCCAAACCATCCCATTTCCATCCTTTCCCTCTCATGCCATCCACTTTCATTATTATCATGGTCGAACGCAGATTAATCGGTAACATCCTAATCGAAGACGACGATTCCGACGAAGAAATCTTCAAAAGGTTCACAAAAACAAAGCGTCACGTCCTTCTCAACGAAAACGAGTTAGCCCAACTTCTCGAAAGGTCGACTTCCGCCCCAGCAGACATTCCATTTAACTCATTTTTCAGCTCATCACAAGACCCGATCTTCAGCAACTTTGCGCCAACATCTTTAAAAAGTCCTTTAAGTCCAAATCTAAATACGGCAGCTCCTGAATTCGTTCCTTCTTTCCGTTCATCAAATGACTTGAAAAAGTCAGACCTTCAAGAAATGCGCGGTCGAGTCTTAGAACTGGCGAGGGACCAGTCAGGTTCTCGTTATCTTCAACAGCGATACGAGACCAGCACTGCTGAGGACAAGCAGATGGTTTTTGAAGAGATTCTTGAAAATTCCTTTAGTTTAATCCTGGACGTGTTCGGGAATTATGTGGTTCAAAAGATCTTTGAATTTGGTACAAAAGACCAAAAAAGAGCGATAGCGAATCAAATGTCAGGAAAGATTTTAGAACTTTCTCTTCATATGTATGGATGTCGAGTGCTTCAAAAGGTACTGGACTCTGTGGAGTATGACCAGAAGCGTCAAATTGCGAGCGAGTTCAGAAATAATGTGGGAAAAGCGGTTGAGGACCAAAACGGCAACCATGTTATTCAGAAGTGTATTGAAATACTTCCTTATGCTGATGTCGCATTCATTGTTGATGCTTTGAGAGAGGATACTGTTTATTGGGCTGAACATCAATACGGTTGTAGAGTCATTCAGAAAATTATTGAGTTCTGCCCGAAGGACCAGATCACGAAAATCTTCGAGTTGATTATCAGGAACTCTATTGGAATCAGTCAGAAAAACTACGGAAATTACGTCATTCAACATATCCTTGACAAAGGAGCCAGGGTGGAAAAAGAAGCTCTTATCAATAGTTTCTTAGGAAGGCTTTTTGAACTTAGCAAACATAAATTCGCCAGGTAAAGGCTATTCAGCAATGTCATTGAAAAGTGCTTCATTGTTGGAACCCAGGAACAGGTTCATCTCTTTGCTGCTGAAATATTTGGGTCTGTCAAAGTCGTTGAGTTAATGACTGATAAGTTTGCTAACTTCGTCATTCAAAAGGCACTTGAAATGTCGACTGGAAAACTGCAGAATGAATTGATTGCCAAGGTGAATGAAAAGGCACCGAGTATCAGAGGGTATCCTTATGGCAAACATGTGCTGAACTGTTTGGAAAAAATCAAAAAGTTTAAAGTTTAATAGATAATATTTATATAAGGTTATGAATTTTTTGTTTATGATGAGAATTTTTGATGAATACGGGAAGCTTGTGATGAACTGTTTGGAAAAAATCAAAAAGTTTAAAGTTTAATAGATATATTATATAAGGTTATGAATTCGTTGTGTTTATTATAAGACTTTTTAATGAATATAGGAAGCTTGTGGTGAACTGTTTGGAAAAATCAAAAAAATTGAAGTTTAATAGATATATTTATATAAGGTTATGAATTCGTTTTGTTTATTTAAGACTTTTTAATGAATACGGGAAGCTGAATTGTTTAGAAAAATCAAAAAATTTGAAGTTTAATTGATATATTCATATAAGGTTATCAATTACTTGTGCTATTATAAGACTTTTTAATCAACACAGCAGGCATGTGCTGAACTGTAAAAAAAAATCAAAACTTTTAAACTTAATAGATCCTATTTATATAAAGTTATAAAATCCTTGTGTTTATTATAAGACTTTTTAATGAACACAGCCAAAAGTCTCAGCCCCAAAATAAACTCAATTCAAAGCAAATCTCGAATCGTCTTAAAAAAAATCACCTCAAAGCCCAAGCTGCGCCACCCAAACGATTCCCTCGCAAGTCTTTCTCAGAACTCTCAAGAAAGCTCTCCAATTAAAACCATTACAAGGTTCAGTTTTTTTTCGAGCCAGTCTTGCAAAAAGCCAGTCACATCTCCAGTATCCTCAAATCTTCAGAAATCTCCATCAACAAAGAGATTATTTTCAATAAAGCGAAAACCATCACCTCGAGAGAACATCGGCGAACACCTCCTTCCTTTATCCCCAGAAGGCACAATTGCAACTTTTTCTGGACTTTTAACGAAATTTGAGTTATCAGAGCTTTTAGACTATCAAGAAATTTACTACCTTGGATTGAAATCTGATAAAATCCTGCCAGTTCTAAAACTTCACAACATGGGCTTCGATGACGAAAAAAGTGACTACAAAGTAATCATTGGAGACCACCTGGCTTATCAATATGAAATTATTGAACTTCTCGGCAAAGGCGCCTTTGCCCAGGTCTGCAGATGCTGGGACCATAAATCAAAACGTGAAGTCGCTGTGAAGATCATTAAAAGT
Source organism: Stentor roeselii (assembly GCA_006503475.1). Taxonomy (NCBI): domain Eukaryota; phylum Ciliophora; class Heterotrichea; order Heterotrichida; family Stentoridae; genus Stentor; species Stentor roeselii. Next base: position 53,234 of record RSEH01000173.1, on the reverse strand, counting down.
CAGAAAATTTTTTATGAACAGGGTCAAAACGAGTTAAAAATTCTATCTTTTTTGAAAAATAATGAAAAAAAACACTCTGGATTATTTATTCAAACTTTTGAATATTTCGTGTTTCGATGTCATTTGTGCATTGTTTTTGAATTATTAAGTTTCAGCTTGTTTGACCTACTCAAAGCGAATAGTTTTAAAGGGTTTTCGAGTACTTTAGTTAGAAGATTCGCTGTTCAGATGTTGACAGCGCTTCAGAGGTTGAAGTCGAGCAGGTTGATTCATTGTGACTTGAAGCCGGAGAACCTGCTGTTGAAAAGTCCGAACGAGTCGAATATTAAAATGATTGATTTTGGCTCCAGTTGTTTTGAAAGTGAAAAAATTTTTACTTATGTACAAAGTCGTATTTATCGCGCCCCGGAAGTGATTCTTGGATTGAATTACAATTGCGCTATTGATATGTGGTCTTTTGGATGTATTGTTTCTGAGCTTTTGTTAGGGACTCCGATTTTCTTTGGGGAAAATGAAGTGGATCAGATTTATACTTTTGTTGAAGTTCTTGGAATGCCACCTGATCAGCTCATTAAGGCCTCGGCTAAGCGTTATAAGCTTTTTGGGACTAACGGGTTTACGAATTGTTTTAAGAATGGTAGAGGGAAGATTAGAACTGCTGATAGTCGTCCTCTTGAGTCACTTTTTTCTGATATTGTCTTGTTGGACTTGCTTAAACGTAAGAGAAAATTAGGGTGTTTCGAATGGCTTCCAGAGAGAAGAATGACTCCCTCAGAAGCCATAAACCATCCATGGTTATCAGATTCCTTAAAGTTAAAATCAAGTCGTTCAAGCCGTTCAAGTCGAACTCCAGGAATCTCAACAAACGAGAGATCTCCCAAGTCTAAACCAAGTTAATAGTTAAAATGTACACAACTAAAGTAATGGATTATAACTTGTAGTAAATGGTAATCTCCAGCTAGGGACTATTATCTTTGCTAAGAAGTTTGAAACGCGATGAAAGAGAAGCAAGAATCTTGGTGCTAGGACTTGACAACGCAGGAAAGACTACAATTCTCAAAGCCCTGTCAGAAGAAGACATCACCCAGATCATGCCAACTCAAGGCTTCAACATCAAGTCTCTCGTCAAAGAAGGCTTCAAGCTGAACGTCTGGGACATCGGAGGTCAAAGCACGATAAGGCCTTACTGGCGAAACTACTTCGAGCACACGAATGGTCTGGTCTACGTGATTGACAGCGCCGACAGGAACCGTCTGAACGAGTCCAGTCAAGAACTTCAGACCTTGCTTGAAGATGATAAACTTGCAGGAGTTCCCACTTTGATCTTTGCAAATAAGCAGGACTTGCTGCAGGCTCTGCCTGCAGATGAAATTTCAGACACTTTAAATTTGCATTTGATTCGAGATCGCCCTTGGAGTATCATGGCCAGCTCTGCTAAGACAGGAGAAGGTTTACAAGAAGGAATGGAGTGGCTTGTCCAGACGATTCAGAAGTAATTAGTTATGAGTAGTTAAATGTTTAAGAGACCGAAACTCTTGCTTTATGGCGTGGATTTGACGGTTGGTTACTTTTAACTTGCTTGCTTCTAGAAAAAAATCTTTTGTGAAAAAGGATTTTGTTTGGATTGAACTTAGCTCGGCAAGGATCTCTTCAAAAGAACAGCCTGATAGTGAAGAGGATAATTGGGAAAGGATTTGAAGACATACTCGGAATAACCCTTTCCACCCGAAACAGAGGAAAATGTCCCAAATTTGAACTATTATCTCGAGATTTGAATGAAAAACACTTGCGAATAATGTTATCAGCCACCCTGAACTGTAGTTGTCGGCGAATACCCAGCTTTCTTTAAAGGTTTCGTTTAGAGATGGAAGGAAGGTGCCTGTGAGACGGTCTAGGATAAAGAAAAGTTTTTTGATTTTAGATAATTCGATTTTGAATAAAGAGTTCAGTTTGAATGAGGAGATGAGAGAAAATAAGGACTTGAAGGAAAGCTCTTCAGAGTTGAATACTTGGAAAAAGGTCCCTGCGATGTAGTTCATTCCTTGGCAGTAACCGATTTCTTTGTTTTTATAAGCGTAGACTTTTAGGATGTTGCTGAGATTTGAAGTGGTTATTGAAGAAACTCGCTGGAAACAACGGACAACGTCAAGGTCTATAATTTCGTTGATATCTCCAAGAAGTTCTTTACTAGTTTCTACTAATTTCAAAGTCTCCTGATAATCAACAGGGACTTTTTCAGTTTCCAACAACTGAACCCACATCTTTCTTCTTGTTTCATCTAAAACTTCCCTAGACTCAATTAAAACCCTTCTACCCTTAAGAACTTTAGCTCTTTTCCACATCTCTTTACAAGTAAGTCCAAGCTGCAATAATTCCTCATCATTTAAAAACTTTGAACTTTTCCTTAAAATCGTTAAATTTTTGCAAGTTTCTCTGAAATTTTTAGGTTTTACCCTGATTTTCTCAGAACTTCTTGAAAAAATTTCAGTTAAAAGAAGGACTTTTCTCTCTGAATCGATTTCATAGTCTTTCGCCGCTGTAGTAATAACTGTCGCAGCTAAAGCTTGAGGAACTTGCAGTCTTGACATCTGTAAAATAAACTGACTGATCATGATATAAGCCGAAACTTTTTCAGCTTTTTCAGATTTTTCTGATTTTTCTTCTAAAGCCTTTGAAGAAAAGATTCCAAAGTACTGAAGGACTCCTTTTTCCTTTGAATTTTCTTTCAAACTTGCAAGTCGAGTGCAAATCGCGTATTCCAAGCCTTGCATCCATCTTTTGCTGTCAAGCCAGAACTTATGAGGGGAGATAAAATTGCAAAGAAATCTTTTGTGGTTATCTTGAACACAGTAAAAAAGTCCAGAAAGGTCGATGATAGTAACAAAGACCTCTGCATCGTATTCTGACTCTTTTATCATCAGGTTCATGGCTTCTTTAATAAGAGCTGCGATTTGTGTAATGCTTTCGCTGGCCAAGGCTGAACTATTTGAGTTTGTCTTCAAACTTTCAATGAACATTCTTCGGCCTTCGCTTGTTGAAATCATTTCAGAAAGTTTATTGAAAGTCTCTGAACTGATCCCTGAAGACTTTGAAGGATTTGACTGGCTTAAGAGTTGGTTCACGTTAGACTCGATGTTTAAATCTTCCAAGTCTTCCCCTGCGAGTTTTTGTTTGTATTCCTCGTAGTTCACAAAAGTCTCTCTAAAGACCTGGTCTTTTGACTTGTGCAAGTCGACAAAGACTCGAATGTCAAGAAGACTGTTGATGTTACTGATGATTTCTCCGAGTTTTTCTATGTTGTTTAAATGAAGGTTTTCACATTTTTGGTAGTATTTTATGTATTTTTCTAAAGAGTTCTTGATGAAATGAATGCGACTTTCCTCGTTTTGCTGCAGGTCTTCCATTATCTGAGGCATTTTCCGGTCGTAGTCGTCCCAAAGAGAGTTGACGTCCATCAGTCCTTCAATGTACCTGTTAAGACTTACCTCTTGAGCCTGTTGCAGTCTTTGAAGAGCTTTTGAAGAGTCTTTTTCTTCAAAAGTTCCAGCCCGGGTATTTTTTTCACTTTCAGCAGCGATTTTGTAATAGTCTTTTCTTTGCTTCTGAAGACGACCCTGAGCCGAGTTCACTGTTTTAAAGACTTCCAAGCCTTTCGACTTGAGTTCTGAAAACATTGAAATAAAATGCTCGGTAAACAGGTCAAGTGGCTCAATCACGTCAAGTTGAAGGTTTTTCACTAACTGTATATTGTTTTCTGCAACTTTCTTCAGGTGTTCTTTCAAAGTTAACAAAGCAAGGCTCAGGGTGTTAAAGTTACTTTCAGGGTTTGTGTTTATTTTTATTGTCTCTGAAAGCCGCTGAAGGTTACCTGAAAAGTTTTCTACTATTTTTCGGTAGGATGTGAAAAATTTAGATAAGTTGCTTGTTTCTTCTGTGGATGAGGAAAGGTAGCTGATCACTTCTTCAAATTTTAAACAGATCTCGACTAAGCTCATTTTTATTTCTTGGAGAAAAGTTGAGGTTATTGGAAAGTTTGAAAAAGAAGAGGTTTATTGAAGTGAAGTTAGAAAATTTCCATTTTGCATTCAGGTATATATTTATTCAAGTTAACAAATAAAGTTACAGATTTTTCCTAGTGAAGGAAATGAATCATTATTAACTAGGATGATGATATCTCATTACATGATTAACTTTACATCTTTCTAATAAATGCGAAAAAGAAAGAACGGTCTAAGTTGTCCCTGGAGTTTCAAGCAATGTCTTTGCTATTTCGCTTATTTAACCTACGGAATAACCTACAACATGTTCATAATTTCTCATGTCCCTGAAGTATTCGAGCCAATTCTCTACTCAATATTCAACTTCCTGTTACTCTCAAGTCTTTCCCTCCACCTAGTCCTATCAAAAATCGACCCAAGTGGTTTATTTTCTAAAACCTCTTTAAACCCATCTGAAACTTCTCTTCAATTTCGTTGTACAATCTGTGAAGTTGCGATAGATTTCCATTCAAAGCACTGTTCATCCTGCAACAAATGTATTTTTAAATACGATCATCACTGTGCCTGGATAAACAACTGCATAGGTGGGAAAAACTACAGCCTTTTCTTTCTTCTCGTTGTATGCACCACGGCTTTATCAGTATCAGTGACAGTTTCTGGACTAGTGGCTGTAATAAACACTTTATGCTTCGAGGAGAGGTTCGATACAGACTTAGAGATCGCATATGTTTTCTTTATAGTGATCACTGAGACCTTCGGTTTTATTTCTTGCTGTTATTTTGGATTTGTTTTAGGCTTTCACTGCTACTTGATGTGCAAAGGAATCAGTACTTTTGAATACGTCACCAACAAGGCCAAGTCGGTGAAAGTCCTTCCAAGACCACTCAACGGGTGGGAAAGGACTGAATCGGTGAACCAGTTGCAGGAAATTCCTCGATTTTGTTCTAATTAACTATTTACACTTTGACATTCCACACATCATGCAGAAATTCGCTTGTTTCGGGATACTTGCTCCACAAGATGTACATTGACTTTCAGTTAGTCGATAAGTTGAATTCGAGCGAATCTGATTTAACTGGCTCCCAAGTCTTGAATAATTTCTTTTCGCATCAAGATGTTTTTCAGTTGCTGAAGGACGTAAGTCGATTTTTCCACATTGCACGATATGCTTATTTATCACATTTCTTAAAACCTTCTTGTTGCAAACTCCACATAAGACACTTTTTTCTCTTTTGATTTTTACTGTCAGTTCTTCTCGAAGAAGAGGAGTTTTAAAAGGTGATGGAGAACTTTCAGCTTCAGCGAATGAAAGAAGTTGAGAACTTTTATCTTCTCTGGTCTTTACTGAACTTGGACGGTGAAGGTTCCCTGAACTATCTGTTCGAATGCTGAGTTGTTTTAAACGATTCACACTTGGCAATTTGCTGAGGATTCCTCGTGGTTTGTTTATGATTTTTTTGCAGATTTCAATGTGTTTCTCAGCATTCATCTGGGAAAAACGTCGGTGACAGTGAGGGCAAGGAAGGTAGTCCTCGTAACTTGACTCGTCTGCGCAGTATCGAAGGTTTCTTACTAGTTCTAAGTGCTGCTTCTGCCATTTTGAGTTAGGGTAAATCAAGTTTAAAGAGTTTTTTTTCACTTTTGATTGACTGTCTGAAAAACTGGGAAGTCTCATACGTGAAACTTCGAATAATGGACGCTTTTTTGATAACTTTTCGCAAGCTTTTTGGTGCTTTTCTAGTCGGGTTAAGTTGAATTTACGTTTACAGTAAATGCATGGCACTCGGTGGTCGTCTGTTTGTTCTTCTGAGATTGTCACTAGAAGTTTTTTTGGAAGTCGCTTTTCGCAGAGATTGTGATGTGAGTGCAAACTAGAGACTAGAACAACTTGATTACATTTGGAGCATAAAATTTCACTTGGAGTATACAAAATAGTTTGATCCACATGATGCTTCTTATGATGAAAAAAAATCGTAGAAGACGAGTAGTCCTTTTGACTGACTATAATTTACCAATGCAGACATTTAACAGGTACCGGTTTGGCAGTATCATGATTTTCCATATTAAATTATCAATTACTTACCCTCAGCACGTGTTCCAATAAACAGTTCTTCAAATTCATGAAAGTCAATTTGGCCATCTCCATTTTTATCCGCTTCAAGCATCAAATCCTGAATAATGCTATCAGAGACTGTTTCACTTCTATTCAACCACTCTTTCAAATCCTCCTTTTCAATTTTATTCGACCCATTACGGTCCAAGTAGTCAAAAGTCTTCTTCAAAGTCTCACGTGTTAAAAGTTCTTCTTCCTCAACACATATTCTCAGAAACTCACTGAAGTCAATAGCACCGCTGCCATCAACATCTAAAATTTTCATAATTCTTAAAGCTTGTTCTTCAGCTTCAGGTCTGGTCATTCGCGATGCAAGTAAAGCAGTGAGTTCTTCAATAGTAATAACTCCATCTTGATTCCTATCAATCGCTGAGAAGTACTTTTCAGCTTTTTTCATTTCTTTTCCTTTGCTCATCTGAGAGATCATAATCGTTGTGATAACTTCTCGAAGCTTTCCAACATTCTTCGGTTCTTTAATACCACTAAGAGTTTCAGTTAAAATCGAATAATCACAGCTATCATCAAAAGGTTTACAAAACCAGGAATGTTCCAAAGCTTGAGATGCTGAAAGTCGAGTAGAAACATCTTTATTCATAAGTTTCGAGATGAGATTTTTGCAATCTGCAGAAATTTCTCCATCTAGATGTTTAGGGTAATAAAAAGTGCCTTTTTGAATACTTTTTTGAATAACGTCATCATCTTCTCCACCGAAGGGAAGATACCCAGTTACCATTAAGTAAAGAATAACGCCGCAACTCCACATGTCAGACTTTTCATCTATTTTTTTATCGAAAACTTCAGGAGCCATGTAGTCGATGGTTCCTGCAGGAGCGACATAGTTGCTGTTTTGTTTAAACATCGAGACGTTAAAGTCGATTATTTTTACTTCACTTCTCAAGAGGCTTACATTGTTCAAGACTAAAACGTTTTCTGGCTTCAGGTCTCGGTGAATGATTCCTTTCAAGTGAAGATAACTAACACCCATTAGAATTTTTTTCATCATTGAACAAGCTTCTTCTTCTTCAAGTCTTCCTTTATCTGAAACCACGTCGAACAAGTCTTTTCCGTCGATATGTTCCATGATTATGTAGTAATTACAGTCGTCTTCAAAGTACTCGAAAACTTTCACAATGAACGGGTGGTCAATCGACCTCAAGATTTGCACCTCGTCGAAGACTGACCGAGATCTTATTTCTTCCTCAGTAAAGGAAGCTTTAAGGATGATTTTAACAGCTCGAACATCTCCAGTTCTTTTATGAGTGCAAAGCCAAACAGAGCCGAATCCTCCAGAGCCAAGAGGTTGGGTACCGAGATCATAAACCTGGTAAAAATTCGAGGAATTCTCTTGAACGAACTTGGAAGTAGCGAAATGAATGTCTTGCTTGCAGGTGATAGGAGCCCTTGTTAATGTAGGGGTTTCAATAGTTATTCTTCCAGCACAAAAAGATCCCATAATAAATCCTTTTAATTAACAGTCTAGCCACTGGCTTCTGGTTTATTCGGCCAATAGGGAAGAAGAGACTCTTTCACTTCATTTGCGAGTTTAAGCTGCTCTGCAAGTCGCGCTTGTCGCTCGATTAGAATCCTTTTAGAGTTGTTGGACATCGCGCAGGGGGATAAGGACCTGACCTCTTCATCTGCTTTTACCTTCTGAGCTCTGGTAAGTTGGAACTTTTTGACCTCTGCCCAGATATGAAGGTCTTTCACACTTCTTTCTATTCTTTTACAACTTTTACTCACTAATGTGGGTTTAAAAGTATAACTTGATAGTTCTTCACTTTGTTTTTTCACGAATTCTTTTTCTCGTTTCATGCGGATTTGAAGTGTTTTTCGTTCTTGTCGCTGTAAAAAGTTAGAAGTTTCTGAATTTTGCATGAGAAGGTCGGAACTCTTGTTGATTGAAGGAGTTGCTTTCAGATGTTGACGCTCTTGATCGACTTTAGTCTTGCGTAGGTCTTCGATTTTAGTATTTTTTAAGAGGTGCATGTTTTCCAGTCTTTTTTCAACAGGAAGGTTCATGTTTCCTAGTTTAAGTTCTCGAAGTTTTGCAAGGTTTCTAGAGTAGTCATTTATTTTCGGCTTAAAAGTCTCTTCTGGGTTTTTTGCTTGTGTCGGCTTAAGGATTGAATGAAGAACTTGACCTGAAAGATTTTCACTTTCAATTGAACTTAATTGAGAACTGATGTCTTCAATGTGTGCAGATGGCAAAGGTCTGCAAAAATGTTTGAACCAGGTTTGAATCTTTGAAGCTGCTGATGTTTTCATCTTGAATCTCAGTTTAAAGAACTTTTGAAGGACTTTTACTGTTGTTTTTAAAGAGATGAAGGCTTTTCGTGCTTGATATGCTTTCCAGGTTGATTGGATCTTACTTGCTTTTCGGTTTAAGAGTTGAAAGGCTTTAAAGTACTTACGAGCTTGAAAGCCTTTCCAGTGTTTTTGGATGAAAATGATTGAAGAAAGCTGAGATGAATAGTTGATCAGGTGGAAGTTGCTTAAAGAGTGCTTTAGATTTTTAAAGTGCTTTTCTGATCGAACTGTTTGAAGAGTGTCTTTAAGACTAGAAACTGATGACAAACTCGTCAATTTGCTACTTTTTCTAGAAAATGTCTCTTTTTTAAAAGACATTTCATTGACATCTGCAAGATTATCCAAGAAATTATAAATCTCTTGATATGCCAAATGCTGTTCTCCATAACAATTATAATAAAACGCGCTGCCATAGTCAATAAGGACCTGATTAGACCTCGCTTTGATGACCTTTTTCATATTCTTCGGCGAAAAAGCCTTGAAAGTCGCTTTAGTCCTTGAGTCAACAGGGAACTTGAAGTTGGGATCAGAGCATTTTTCATCAATGATATGAAAAGCTCTGTCTTTCAGCAGTGTTCTGGTCAATCCAACCAGAAAATCATTTTCAGGAAGGACTTCTGACAGTAAAGAACTGATAAAAGTGGAAGTCTGCCCAGCTGAGTCCTGCTTAACACCCAGATCATTGAGTAACTTCGAGTTGCTCACCCAATGTTCATATCCGTACCATTCCCAGAACAGCGAAGGCATCACCAGGGTGTTACGGAAAAGACGAATTGTCTCTGAATAGTCAAGTTTCCCGTTTTTTCCCCGGATAAAGTAAATTAAAGAGTTCTCTGATCCTACTAAAGGTTCCAATAATGAACTTAGGTCCTTGCGGAGAGTTGAAGAATGTGAAAGCACGTCAGGTGGATGCATTTTTCGAAGGATTGAATTTGAACATTTCAAGAAAAATGGGGAAAAGTCTCCTGGGTGTAGGTATTTTAAAGATTCTACTCGAAGTGAAGAGGTCTCGTATTCGACTTCTCCCCAAGCGAACTGAACTGAAAGGCTTATGTTTGAAGTCTTGAGTGACTTGAGTGACTTTGAAAGACCTCTGAACTCTTTCCAGTATCGGTCGAAGTTAGGGTCTTCAAGACTTTGCAGGAAGCCGAAGTCTTTTGAAAGAAATAAAGAAACCAGCTCTAGACTTGAAGGACTTTCAAAGATTTTCATGGAAATTTTCTCAGTTTCTAAATCGTGAAGAAGGCCTAAAAGTTTCTCAGAAGCAAATAAATTCAAACATTCCAAAGCAATATTTGAAGACAAGCCACTTAAACACCCTTCTTCTTGAAACCCAGGAAAGTCTACTACTGAAATTTGATATGAAGGTTGAGATTTCAAATCATCACTGCAAAGTTTTTTCACCCTTTGATTAATTTTCCATAAAACCCATTCAAAAGTAACGACATAAACACTTCTCGCAAGTTCTTTAATTTTATTTTCAACTGAACTTTTATGAGAAATTCCTTGAAAGACCTGTAAAAACTTCTCCTCACTGACAAGTAAAATTTTGCAAACTTTTTTTACTGCAGTTCGATGTCTGACGGTCCATTCAACTTTTTCCTTATCACCAGCAACAACAAAATGACTACCAACGAAGCTGATTTCAAATAAAAGCAGCACAACGCTTAACATTTCTAAAACTTCCTGAATTTCATTTCTACTGAATTTCAAAATTTGTAAATTTTTAAAAAATCTGTCGAAATTCTGCCCGAAATAAATAATTTCCTTACTGTTAAACGGGCGATTTAAGAAAAGTTTGAAGGAAGGCATTGAACTTAGACCTAAACTTTGAAGTTGGGTCTTGCTTGCTGTGACTAAAGAATGAAGCACATGATAAGAGTTTCCAGTTGTTGAGAAAGGCAGGGAGTAGTCAAGAAGTTTCGCTTTAAAACTCCCGCCGATCATTTTAAAGTCGTTATCATAAAGCAAAGAACTGACGATTCCACATGATGAACTTTCTTGATTTTCTAATCTACTTGTTGAACCCATCACGTGCAGTACTTGTAAAGATGCGTGAAGTGCAGGGAATTGGTCTGTCGCTTTTGATAGGTAGCATAAATGGTCTAAAAGGTGAACTGCTGAAAAGGTCTTCCCCGAGCCTGAAGACCCTAACAAGGTGATCACTTGATTTGCGTATGTTGACTGAAGCCGATTCAGAGCTTTCGAGCTTATTGAGTAAAGATGAGGCGGCTGTGATGAGTCTCTATAGGCTTCACGCTGGTCTTCTGAGTAAAGACTCGGACTCGATCCACTTGAAGTGCTTATTAAAATCGACCCTGCCATTGTGAAAGGATTTCCACTTTGAAGCCTGGTCGAAATGCATTCAAATAGACTGGAATCCGTATGTTCAGAGATGAATATCAAATTATCAGGCACTGTTGAACTTTCTCTTGAAATTTCCATATTTTGATTACTTATAATTCAAATTATTCATAAAACTTCAGAATTATCAGCCAAATATTATAAAATCATGACATCTATCTCCAACTATCGAATTATTAAATCTCTTGGAGAAGGGTCATTCGCGAAAGTTAAACGTAATGCTTAGAAAGTCGCGATTCACAATATCACCAATCAAAAGGTCGCTATTAAGGTCATCAAACAATCTTCTTTATCAGATAAAGTGAAACTAGCGAAAGTTAAACAAGAAGCGAAAATACTTTCTTCTTTTAATCATCCTCATATCATGAGAGTCTATGAGTTCATTGAGTCTAATGAAGGTATTTTCATTGTCATAGAGTACTTGGAAGGTGGAGAGTTGTATGAGTTTATTCTTGGAAAACAGCGCTTTTCAGAAGATGAGGCAAGAAAATACTTCCAGCAGCTCATTCACGCTCTTGGCTATTGTCATTCTCATGGAGTAGTTCATAGAGATGTCAAACCTGAAAATATTTTACTTGATGACCAAAACAATATAAAACTTGGAGATTTTGGACTAGCTACTTACTTTAATGATGGAATCTTTCTAAAGACATCCTGTGGTAGTTTGAACTACGCAGCTCCTGAAATAATAGCAGGGGAAATCTACAGTGGTCCAGAAGTCGATATCTGGAGTGCAGGGGTAGTATTATTTCTTTTAGTATCAGGTTACCTTCCATTTGACGAGAACAACATGTACGGTTTATTCCAAAAGATAAAATCAGCAGAGTACCTTTTTCCTCACAACCTCAGCGAAGCCTGCAAAGACTTAATAAGCCGAATGCTTGACACAGACCCAGTGACACGAATATCAATAAGTCAAATAAACCACCACCCTTGGTACACAATAAACATTCAAAACCACTTGACCTACGACACGAACTGCATGTTGAAGAAAGACCAAACAATGTGCTTGATCGAGTGTAAAGCAAGGTCAAGTCACATCCTCGATGAAGAAATCTTTAAAAAATGCCTTCAATTTAACCTCACTCCAGAGAACTACACTGAAGAAAGACTTAGACGAAGACTTGTGAAACAAAAACAAGACGAATTTTGTGTCGCTTATAGAATCATGCAGGATACAAATGAGAAAAAAAAAAGAGATGAGTTGAATAACATGTCTCTTGATATTGTTCCGACATTCACTAACACCCGGAATTCAATTGACCGTCCTTCATGTGAACTGAGAAGGTCCTTGTCTGTGATTGAAGACTTTGATACTCTGGCTTTACTCTTTCCTCATAATTGGATGATCGGCTTTCGCACCACTCTTGAACTTGCAGAATGTATGAAAATATTTTTAAAGTCTTGCAAATCGAATAACTTGGTAAAATTTAAGCAGGTTATGAAAAAACTTAATACTTTTCATTATCAGTTCAAAAATGAGAAAATTCGATTTGTTTGCAAGATTTTTAAAGTAATGGGTATGAAGATTGAATGTGCTTATGTTGTTGATTTTAGAAGGGCTTTTGGACCTTCTATGCACTTTTTAAGTGTTTGTGCTGATGTTTATAGAGCCATGCACTTGATAAATAAAAGAATTCATAGATTTTGAACTGGTTTAATAATAATGGCTTCGAATTTCACTACCAAGAGTGGAGCGAAAATTGTTTATGAGTTGCAGAGGAATAACTTGGAAAGTGATAAGGTTGTTGTTTTGGTACATGGGACTTTTTCGCATAAAAGGTCTTTGTTCTTTCCTATGCTTTATCAACTTCAAGGGTTTAATGTTCTGGGATTTGATTTGGAAGGCAATGGGGAAAGTGATGGAGAGTTTTTGATTGGAGGGTTTGATAGGGAAGTTGAAAATATTCATGAAGTTGTCCAGTTCACCAAGACATTAGGCTTAGAAGTGATCTGTCTAATCGGTCATTCAAAAGGAGGAAACTCAATAATGATCTACGGTTCCAGATACTCAGACGTTCCAATCCTCCTCCCAATCGCGACCCGTTTCGACATGTCAATCCTTCCAGGTTTCCTAAACCCAATCCTTTCAGAAATCGAATCAAACGGTTTCGCTTACCTTTCGATGAACAACCGCTCTTTTAAAGTAGAAAAAGAAGGAATCGAAGAAAGACGAAACCTTGACATGGTCAGTGTCTTAAACAAAATTCAATCTAAAGTGATAATCCTCTTCGGAAACAAAGATCAATTCACTCCACCTTCAGATGCTTATCGCTTAAGAGACCTTCTCGGAGACCGATGCGTGAAATTTCTAATGATTGAAGAAGCCGACCACTTTTTCATGACGACTCAAGAAGAGCTGTTAACAAAAGTCCATGATGCTCTAGTTGAAGTGACAAGTCCAAGAGTTTAACCTTAGATATAACAATAATCATTCAATGCAAGAGCATTTTGGAGCAATCAAGATCAAAGATGGACTATTCCTCGGAGACATCTACTCAGCACAGGACCTGGAGTTTGTAGTCAATAACAAAGTGAGTCATATCATCAACTGTGCATCGAAACAGATCCCGAATCACTGGGAGCCAATCGGTTTAAAGTACCTTTCTTTTGACTGGACTGAAAGTCGATCTCAGGTCATTTTAGATGCCGCGGATCTGAATTTTTCGTTATTTTTTCCTTTCATTGAAGAGACACTGCATAGCGGGTCAAGTGTCTTGGTCCATTGCGTTAAAGCCGCTGGAAGGTCAGCTGTGGTAGTCATCGCTTATTTAATGAAAAGGTTTGGGTGGAACTTGTTTAAAACTTTGCAATTTCTGAGTTTTCGGAAGGTTAATATCGACCTTCAAGCGAATTTTTTACTTCAGGTCAAGATGTTTGAGTTAAAACTGATTAAAACAAGAATTGTTTTTAAATCAAATGATTGGATTAGTCGAAAATCAGACCCTGAAGAAGAACTTTTAATCAATACTTTCGTTAAAACTGCCAATTGTAATAAAAAGGTTGAAAATCTATCAGAAAAAATCACTTTTGGAAAGAAAATCTCTTGGGCTGATGAAAAAAATGAAGAAAAATCAAGTCCTAAGAGCCTTCCTCTAATTAAAAGTTGCTTGAAAAGCTCAAAGTCTTCAGATTTTCAAGAAAAATTTCAAAGGCCAGCTTATGAGCCCGCGTTTAATTTTGAGTACATTAAAAAAAAGAAAAAGGTTAAAAAAATGCCAGAAATTCAGGTGAAATCTTCACTTTTTCAGTAAGATTTAATTAGAAAAATCACTCAAGCCACAAGTCAATGCGTTTTTTCCCAGACTTTAAGAATCCCTGAGAAATTCCAGGTGTTAAGCAAAGAAAAAGGAAGAATGAAAAGATTTAAAATTTAAAAATCAGGAAAAGTATTAAAATCTATTTTTCTAACCTTTATTCATGAAAAATTCTATTTAATCAACTATTTATTAATTAATGAACAGAGTTCCTGTCCTTCTCTCTCAAAACCCGAATCTCAAATCACTAAACCTCGAGTTCTCAGAAATCGATTCTCTTGAAGAGTTCATGCCTTATCTCTACGAGTTCACCGACCTAGAAGACCTAAACCTTTACGGAAATCGTTTGAAGTCCCTTCCCCCAGACATGTCAAAGTTATTAAAGCTAAAAAAAATCGACATAAACAACAACTTATTCACTTCAATCAACGAAGTCCTTTCAAGTCTCGTGACTCTTCCATGTCTCGTCGACCTTCAATTTTCAGTATCAAGTCCAGATGAAGAAGACAAAGTTTTAGAAGTGCTTCCAAGTCTTCGCCGCTTTAACTCAAAAGAGATAATTCAAGACAACAAGCACGAAATCAAACCAGTCGACCCAGGCATTCGTTTAGACTATTCTCAAGAAGACTTAAGACTAAAGCAGGAAGATCTGGAAAAAGTCGCAATGATCTACGACGACCTTCGCAGTCTCTGGCGTGAAATCGAGCCGAGAGGAGATAAAAAACTTGCAGAGTACTTTGAAAGCAACTTGAAAAGCATCATGACAGAATTAAGCGAAATTCAAAAAAATGACTTAGCCTCACATTTACTTCATTGTTACACCTTGAAGGCAAAATGTGCTTTTTTCAACATGTGCCAAGACAAAGCGATGCAGTTTGTAAGGCGAAACAGTAAAAAACTCGCATCGATTTTTCAAGAAATTCATCATTCTTACATAGAACTCTTTGAAAATGCGATTTCTCTCATTTTTTCACTTGACAAGAGCTACGTCAACAAAATCGCTGACCTTAAAAACGAGCTGAAAAATTCAAATAACCAGACCGACCAAGTGCTTCAAACTGCAGAAAGACTTGAAAAAGAATGTGAAAAACATACAACGGATAAAAATAGTTTAAGGACTCGCTTTCAGCAGGACCGACAGGAGTTCATCGAGAGGATCAACGACCTGGTAGAGGAAAATAAAAGATATCTTGATATCGTTGTGAGGAACTCGAAAAGTTATGCTGAAGAGTCGATGGGGATGAAGAGATATACGATTCCTCAAAATTTGAAAAATTTGAACTTGAGACAAATGAAAGAGTTTATCAGGGAAGTTTATGACTCAAAAACGAAATTTGATAAAAAGTGTGTGAGTGAAAAAATTGCTAAGGAAAGTATGGAAAAACATCTTTATACTTTTTTAAATCAGAAATATGGAGTCAAAGCACTTGTTGTGGAATGGGCTGCTGGGGTGATTTCAGCAATTAAGAAATTCGCAAAGGAAGATAATGATGTTATGGTCTTTGCTAAAATATTAAGGAATGAAGTTGATGAAGATTTTCGATTTATTCAAGATAAACTTAAAACAACTATTGTCGATTTAATCAGGATGAATGCGACTAAAAAGCGAACAGCTCCGAATGACTTGTATATTGAAGACAAAGTTCAAAACAAAACACGAGGCGTGCTTAAAAAAGCTGAATGTAAACAAATCGTGGAATTTCTTTACAACGATTCAGACTCAAAACAGATATTTTCAAGGATATGCGAAAATTTAAACCCAAGAGAAAAAATTCGATTTTGCGAATTCGAGCAGTTAGTACTAAACTTCCAACAAGAAGCAAGAGAAAAAACTCTTTCTCTGTTAACTGAGAAGTTCAGGGTGGTAGATACGAACAGTGATGGAGTGATCACCGCAGCTCAATTCAATGAACTTTTAGGACTTCTTGAGATAAAAGCGACATTCGCTGAAGTAAGCAAGATCCAAGGGTTAACTTTATCCGACACTGTGAATTTGATAAGCAAAAACATTTTAAGTAAGAGTCATTCGGTATAAGAAAGGGTTTTTTTTGCAGTTACTGAAAGTGACCCGGTTAATATAAATGGCAACTAACCTGCAAGGAGTCGACTACAAAAAACTCACTCAAAGCAAACCTTTGAACAAGTTTTCTGATATGCAACAGGAGGTCTTAAATGAAGCGATGGAAATCATCACTTCGACTATTGAAAAGTTTACTGCTAATGAAGAAGTCATGCTTGACCCTTGTACTAAAGCTATCAAGGAACAGATGGACAAGTCGTTTGGACCTTCTTGGCATGTTTGTATTGGAGAAGGCTTCGCTTTTGATATAACTTCTCAGAAACAAAACTTGCTTTATATGTTTTATACTGGGGTTTATGCGGTGCTTCTTTGGAAATGCTAATAGATCGATTATTTAGATTAAGGAAGTTTTATTGTTTTTGAATGTGGGTAAGTTTGGGAGTTAGTTTAGAAGT
Organism: Stentor roeselii; assembly: GCA_006503475.1. Classification (NCBI taxonomy): domain Eukaryota; phylum Ciliophora; class Heterotrichea; order Heterotrichida; family Stentoridae; genus Stentor; species Stentor roeselii. Next base: position 36,720 of record RSEH01000173.1, on the reverse strand, counting down.
TTGAATTGGTTTAAATTATGAAAGATGAAGGGGGAGAAAAGGATATTGGAAAGATTAGGATTTTTTAGAGAATTTATCAAATTGTATGATTTTTACGTTTGGTTTATAGTTAGAGAGGATTAGTTTATGTTTATTGACTTTCAATAGATGACTGGATAATTAAAATCAAACGATTAAAGAATAATATCCTTAAAGTTTGAAGATTTTCTAGGATAAACTAGGTATAGAATATTTTAGTTTTTTGTTACTTAAAAAAAACTTAAGAAGTGATTCATCTAATCATTTTCCTAATTTTTATGTTCCTATTAAAATATTAAGAATGTAGACCTAATAACTTGTTCTTTAGTTAATAATATCCATATACATTACTATCTTTCAAATTCATTCACTGAATAAAACATTCCTCAGTCCTCCTAAAACCCTAAAACCAACATCCCACCTAATCATCTCTTCCAAACTCTAAAATCTAACAGTCACTTATTAATTTAATGAGAAAAAGAACTGTTAACGGATTTTCTCCAAGCACTGGAATCTACACAAAAACCAAAGAAAGAAGATCAATTAAAGAAAACCTAGCCCAACGTGCAGGTCGGTCTTTGACTCAACAAGAGTCAATCCGAGTCCTTCAAGAGAAACATCTAAACCAAGACATCGACCATTTCACCTCAAAAGAAGACCACCCAAAGAATTCAATTCCAAAAGTTGCAGACTCTCCAGATTTTTCATCAACTTGCAAGAATCTAGAAAAAATCAGAGAATCAATCAAAGAAATCCGCAATGAAGGGCTAGTTGTCCAGTTAGAAGTGCAGAAACTCAAACAGCAGTTCGAACAAAACCTTAGTTTCCGTGATAGTTACTCTAAATGCAAAAGAAGTTTGAATCTGGAAGAGTCAAGACAAGATTTTAACAGTCCAGGAATACAAAATCAAATATTTGAACTTAAACAACAGGTGAAAAGTCTTAGTCAGAGACTTTATAAGGGAGAAGAATTAATCAAATCGAAGAATCTGGAAAATTCCAGTTTACAGTTCCAGGCTTTTCGACTTGCTAGTAAATTAGAAAAGATCAGAGCTAAAAAAGAAGCTGTGGATAACTCGAAGTGCTCGATTTGTCAGATTTTTTAAATTCACTTTAAATTTAAAGTAAGTGCTTAGGTATTTAGAAGGACTTGATTGTTTCTGGAGGATTTTTTTTGGAATTTTTTAGGATTTTTTGAGAAAGGGTAAGTTTTTGGATTTTTTTAGAAGGGTTGCTGAATTAATTTAGTTTTAGCATCTTAGGATAGAAAAACTATTTAACGGAAGTTACTGCAATATTTGATTGTTAAGTATTTGATAGGCAGAATAATAATTAAATAGTAAAATATTTAAAGTTATGTATATTAGATATATAGACTTTATCTACTTAGAAGTATGAGACATGATTTTTCTAATTTCTTCACAAACGGTGTTTTATTTTCAAAAACAAAGACATCAAATTAGAAATTATGATTTATTTGGAGCTTATTAAAGCACTTATATACAGATATAATGAAAAGAAATTAGGTAGACTTTTATATTACTTGCAATAAATTAAGGTTATTTTATGATCATTATTTGTTCGCTCTGTAATTATAGTGATCATATCTTTGATTTCAACGATGTTTCACTCATCAGGAGCCTATTTGAAATTTTATCTACTGAAAAAGAATCAAGTTTTATACTACTGAATTAATTTCTTATGGCATGAAAAATTCTGGGAATCTTTTATTTTTTGATTAATTCTATTGCCTCGAATTGATTCTAAGTAAATGATTAGTTCAGATATTATTGCTCAGAAACAATAGTCAATCATATACCTTCAAATAACTGAAACTTGAATCTTTGTAATCAACAATAATTACCTTGGCTAACAATTTATACAAATTTAGTAAACCCGATGATAGGCAAATAATGTATAGAAAATTATTAAGATTTCCAAGCCCATATTCCAGAGTGAAATAATGATTCATAATTCACACCACTAGCCGTTTAGAACCAAAACAAAAATCATCAGAATTTAAATCAAAAACTCTCCAAAACCCAAAAATCCTCTCATTAAAACTACTCCAATTAATCCACTCTATCAAAGTAATATATACTCAAAGACGGAAGATTTCCACAAGTCTCCGGCATCCAAGGTTTAAATCCAAGATCTCCAACAATAAACTGACTGGCATTTCTCTTCATAAGCAGCCACTTATGCGCACATTCCAGGTCATGTTCTTCACTTTCACAGCAACTAAATCCAAAAACTTTAGCCAAAACCTGAGGTTGTATGTCACTAAAAAGGTATTCAACAAAGTAATAAAAACTTTCCCTTACTGCACTTTTTTCAAAGTACTTAATGCAAAACTCACTATTAAAGCTTCTATTTTTCAAGCATGTTGGTTTCGCGTTTTTCCTGAACTTGATCGGCTCAAAAAAAGTTGAACTTACCTGATCAAGGACTGCAGAGTGTTGATTGTAACAATCAAGCAGTTTTTGCCAGTTTAACTCAGAGTTTTCGGAGAGTTCGATGAAGTTGTTGTAAAGTTTTTTTCCTTTTTTCAACTTTCTGTTCGCTCTTTTGTGGAAACGAATTAGTTTGCATCGAAGGTATTCTTTTTTGGGATGACCTTTGATTTGATGCTTGAATGAATGGAATAACGTTCTGATTAGGGTTTCTTCTTTCACTTTTCTGGTAAACTCTCTCATTTGTTGAGAAAGGTTCAGGGATTTTATGTCGATTGAAGGGATTTGTTTCATTTTAAACCAATAATTATTATGGCTTGGAATTAGTGGAATTTAAATAGTGAAGTTTAAGTTGTGGGAATAGGTTAGTGGTGGAAGGGATTGAAGAGGTTTTGTTATTAATTTTAAATTAATTAGAGTGATTACTTGAATTTTTATGATTTTTTTATAATGAGTTTTTATTGGTTTATTTCGGAAGTTTGAATGCTAGAAGTGATAAATTTAAACTCTTATGAAAAAAATACGGTGCTTAGAAGATGGTGACCAAAAAACTTGAATTACGTTGTATAAATCAAACATCCTTCCAATAATCAGTGAAACTCTCTAAATCTTATACAACAGGAATAATCAGAACTTAAATACCCTCTATTCCACCAAACCACCTTCCATTTGTCAAAAATCAAAAAAAAATCCCTAAAACTAAAATTACCTTAAGTCGAAAACAAAGTAAATAACTAAAACATTTCCCACTCCAAAAAACCAAGTTAAAACATCTCCAAGTATCCACCCAATAAAATTCTAAATTTTACCTGAATTAAATCATAAACCAATAAGAAAAAAGGTTTAGTTTCATAATGAACTTCAATATATGAAAAGTCACTGGAAATACTCAAGTTCATTCAAAACCTTTTCAGGTAATCACCACTCAACAAGTTCATCCCCAGCACGTAAAAGACATCAAGACCCGTCACCAAGACGAAAACTTATGATTCAGCCACGTTCACATCACCCATCTCAAAGAAACCTTCAAAATTCACTCATTCATCTAAAGTCTTCACTTCCAGAGATTTCATCAAGTTTTAAACATTTTTTCAGTCCTCATATCAAAACTTACATCGAATTATCCTCGAGCCCACTGTCCTTCGACTTACGGGGAAAAAGTATAGAAAAAGACCTGAACTCTGCACAAAAATTAGTGAATTTCGAAAAACTTGCAGAAAATAAAGAAAAAATCAGAGAAGACTATAATAAACTAGCGAAAAAAAACATATCGAAAGTAAAAAACGAAAGAAAAGATCTTCGGGAATTAAGTCCTGGAAATAAAAAATCTCATCCGAAAGGGGCGGAATTTTTCTTTGAAGTGAAAAAAGGGAATGAAGAAGCGGTTTTTAATTTTTTGTTGGTTTTTCCTGAACTTGTTAAAGAAATCGACTCGACTGGACAGACTTCTTTGCATTGGGCTGTTAGAAGGAAACATTTGAATATTGTTAAGCTTTTGTTGAGAAGTGGCGCTTGCTTGATGGCTAAGGATATTGTTGGCAGGGTTCCTGAGGATATTGCGAAGAATAAGGGAATGGAAGAGATTTATGAGGTTTTGAGTTTGGAGAGGAAAAATAAAGGAAATAATCGTGCTTTGAACCAGGTTTCGCCTCATGCTGCAAAGTTTGTTGATCAACTGGTTTCATTAAGCAAGTCAAAACAGAATGTGATGAAATTATTTGAATAGCTAAAATTAAACATGTATAAGAAAAAGATACCACTCGCAGTAAATTCAGCAGTAAATTCAGCAGCACTTCAAGACCACCTTCTAAGAAAATACTGTCTTTCAGGTCCTTCAAGAAGCACAAGTCTTTCAACACACGGTCGTTCAATCCTAAAAAAAATTCCATCAAAAGACTCAATAACAAGAAAGCAAGTTTTATACAAAGAAAAGTTGACACTGGCCCAACGTTTAGGTTTAATAAGCAAGCCCGAGGCGCCATTGTCCCACGAGGAATGGTCACTAGTCGAAAAGCGTTCAGAACAGCGAGAAGAGTACAAAGGTTCATGCCCAATATGCCAGGAAAAGCAAGGTACCCAGGCCTGCGTGATTCTTTCATGTTCTCATGTTTTTCACTCATCTTGTCTTAAAAGTTTTGAAAAATTCGCTAAAACAAAAGCCTGTCCAATCTGCAGAAAAGCGAGTTATGATAAAAAATCTTACAAGACCTCAGAAAACTACTACTACCTCTACTGCGTAGTCAAAGTTCAAAGCATCATCCGCTGTTTCATCTATCGAGAAAGATTCATCCGCTACATGCAATCCCATCCGAGTTCAAACCTAGAAGTAAACCGTAAATACCGATCAATTCACCTAAAAAGATTCGACGTTCGGTTCAACAAGCACCTAGACCATCAAGAAGCCCAGATCGACAAGCTTTTCTCGGAACTTGAAACCAAGCTTCAAGCTTCCCAAGCCGCAGTTTTCGAATTAAAAAGCGGTTTTCGAAACAAGCCAAAAGAAAAACACGTCAACTGGGATGAGGTCTGTGAAAAGGCAGTTTCTCGCAGTGAAAAAATGTGTCCAATCTGCCTTCAAGGCCTATCTCTAAGAGAAACTGTTATTTTATCCTGCAGTCATCTCTTCCACGCCCAGTGCATTCAAAGCTTTGAAAGTTACTCAATTTCTTCTCCTTCTTGCCCTGTGTGCAGGTCAGACTACGTGAAAAAGAACATAAATGACTGTTAATTACTTAAACCCAGCTCAGTCTTCAATGATAATTTTTCCTTCGAGTTCAAAATGTTACTTTTCTCTATTTCTTCTTTGGCTAACTCGAAATTTCCAAGACTAACTGCCAAGGTTCGAATACCTGTCGTTATCACTCGCAATGCCTCACGATTTTTCTTGCTTTTCGCACAAATAGATGAGAATTTCGAGAGAATTCCTTTGATTTTCACCTCATCTGCAAGTTTTTCACAAGCTTTTAAACACTTCTCACCTACTTTCCGACGAATTTTCCATAGTTCAGTGGGTCGGTGAATTTTCAGGTCGGGGCAGGGCATGTTAAGTGTTAAGAAGTTGTTTTCTAGGATTTCCAGCCAATTGCCTAAGATTTTTCCTTCGTAGTACCTGGAAAGAGCGTCTTTATCGCCTTTATCGTATTTTGCATTTTTTAACTGGTTAAGTTCGGATTCTTGTAAGGTTTGCAAGTAGTTCAGTTTAAGGAAAATTGGGTGTTTGACTGAAGAATTAACTTTAAAGTTCATTTCGTTTTTTTGCTTTTTTTTTATCTTGTCAAGCAGTAGAAGCCTTAAAACGATGAGCCTGGGAGACTCCAGAGGGTGTTGATCATCAAAGCAAGGAATTTCTTTAGTTTTATCAAATTCACTGTAAAGAAAAGAGAGGTAAGCTTTTTGCTCAACAACAAAAGCCATTAACTGTTGATTATCAGTAAGACAGGCCTTTTCGAATGCCTTAAAGCTGAGGACGACCTGATCACTTTGATCAGCGGGTTGTTCAACAGTTGTGAGAAGGTCATAGAAAAGTAAAATCCACCTCCACATATAGCAACTTCCTAACAACGCCCACAGTTCACATTCAGCAGGGTCCAAACTGAGCCCCAAGGACAAGACATCAACTGCAGTCCTCAAATATTTTGCACTTTCTTTAATATCCTTCAAATTCGCTGCTTGAGCTGCACTTATCAATTCAACAACAAATCTCTTATAAGCTTGAATTGCAGTGTTTCTTACAGTCTCCGAGCAGCAGTTTATGTGAAAGTCTTCTGGAATCATCAGGTCCTCGGCTTTTTTACTTTGACGTATTTGACAAGTCACGAAAAAACGAGGCTCTTTACTGTAAAGAGATGAAAAAAAGTTGAGCACTTGAATGTCGGATGAGATTTCTTGTCGAAGGTAAAAAGGAAAGTCGAGGTATTGAGTCACTCGGAATAGCTTTTTTGAGGAATTAGGTAAAACTACTGGAGATTGAGGAAAACGGGCATGGCATGAACATTTTTTTGAACTTAGACCGTAAAGCCAACCAAAAATTATCTTTTTTAATTTGAAGTTGAACATTGAACAGCTTTTTTCGAACTCTTTGCATAGGGTTAAATGGAACTTTGTGTCTTTTTTGTCGATTATTTTGTGAAAGTCTTTGAAGACTATGGGAAGGTAGTTTGGGTCTAAGTCTTTAAAGACCTTTTTGAATAAGAATGGGATTTGTTGCAGGTTTTTTGAACAGTGTCTTAGGAGGTTTATTGTGGAGACGAGTAACTGACTCACAGTTTCAGGTGATAACAAAGAGTAGTTCATGTTTTCAGTCAACATTGCCAAAAGACCTTTGATATCGTGATCATTATTTATTTTTCCTCCATTTTCTAATGTATAAAGCAAAACTGCAATATATCTGGAAAGACAAACTGCGAAAAGATGGTTCTGCTCAGGGTTGAACTGAAATTTTCCTAGATTCTTTAAAATCATCTTCATTTTTTTCCAATAAAATTGCGGGTCATCTCTTCTGTAGCAACAAACCATAATACGTGTTATACGGTCTAAAAGACTCAAAGAACTCTGGGCCAGACGGATGCCTCCTTTTATCGCTTTTTCTAGCTCAACACACTCCAAGTCAACTAAAACCTCATCAATTAGACCCTGCAGTTCTTTTTTATTAATGAAAGAGTCACTCCACCAAAGGTAAAACGATGAGTCTCCGATTAATTCCAAAGCCTTTTGTGCATACATATAAGAATTATACAGCAACTGGACAAGTGATTCTTGGTTCTTTTCATATAAGTCCCTAGTCTGAAAATAAGCTGAGGCTAAGGCAGCATAGCATCTAAAGTTGAGTTGGTCGTTTAGTTTATAAGTCGAGGTCAATTTGATTCGAAGTTCATTAATCAGCTCCGGTGCTTCAGAATTTGCGATTTCGAGAAGTGTTAGATATTCATCTTCTAGTTCTAAAGAGTCTTTCGTTAATGTATATATCTTCAAAACCTCAGTCGAAACCTCAGCCGATAACAATGTAGAAGGCCGAGGATTATTCTTACAAAGAAAATTCAAAATATCTTCAGAAATCTTTCTATAATTCACCTCATTAGCAATAAACCCTGCAATTTCAGGTTCAAACTTCGCAGTAACTTTCGAAGAACTCATCGAATTTTTATGCACTTTTTCCGGAACAAATCCAAAACAAGCAGACTGAGTATTTTCCAAGATTTTCTTTTTATACTTTTCAAGTATAACCCAAAACTTGCATTCAGGAGGTAAATACTTATCCGCTTTTTTCCTTTTAACAGCTCCAGGTTCACTTTTTTCGTATTTATAAAGAATTCCATCCTTATTAGAAGCGACTTGTCTGACCGCGACACACAAGCTATAAAGATTCCAGATTTTTTTCACTGGAATGACTTCTTTACTGACTTCTGACTTGGTAATTGGAAGTTTTAAGTCCAAGGTACTAGGTTGTCCTGATGACTGTGCATGAATAAACGATTTCAATTCTTCCGCCTGGGAATAAGCGAAAGTATCTAGAAGGTAATTGCAGATAACAAGTGAATTTATATAATCATGAGTCATCGCCAGCACTTTCGCATATGAATAAAGGTAAAGAGCCTCAGGGCTCAACTTGCAAGCAGACTGAAAAGCATACAAAGCAAGAGGCACCCGACCCAGGCTCATCGCAACTTCTCCAAATTCAAACCAAAGAGCCGGGTCAGCGTTGCTGATCTCTAAAGAAGTTCTCAATGTCGAAAGGTAAACTTTATTGACTTTCACGCTCGGTTCTTCTGACTTGTAAAGCTGTAGAAGTTGCTTAAGTATCGAAAGTTTCTGTGCAGGTCCTAAAGCTCTTTCGTATTTTACATGAAGAGCTTCTTCTTCTTCCCAGTATTTTTCCATGGGGGTTTTACAAGAATGGCAAGATTAATGGTTATTTAAAAAGTCAAGTTTAATCATAAAAATTTCTCATTATTTAAAACTAACTCTCGAGCTCGGTTGACACAATTCGGGATTCCACTCAAATAAAAACTTTGACCTGAGACGCTGAGCCATGGAGGCTGGGCAGTCTCAGCCTCATAGATCACCTTGAAATGTCCTTTTTTATACTGAGGCAGGCCATTTATACAGAGACTCGCATTTTTATACTTGATTGGCTCTTCACATTTCGATATTCTTCGGAACTGTTGAATCATTTCTTCGTCACTTGAATCACAACTTCCCATAATTGAAACACTTGGAGCCAGATATGGAAAAGAGCAGGAATCATAAAGAGCTCCACTTATACCTGATTGAAATTTTCTAGGTATTAAAAATCCAACACCTTTTAAAGAAACTGAGTCAAAACCTAGAGAAAGGGTTTTTAGGGACTTGTGAGGAACTTTCAAGCAGATTTCAGAGAGCTTTGGAAGACTTTCTTGCACTAAACTTGCTAGAACATGTGAAGGAACAGTTGAAATCACATGATCAAGTTCAAAACTCTGAGACATTGTCTTTACTAAAACTTTATCTCTTAAATTTTCAACTTTATCTGCATGTTCGGGAAAATATTCAAATCCAGGATAATTCTGAAGAAAACTCAGAAGAGTTTTAGGAAGAGTCGACATTCCTCCTTTAAAGTTCATTGCACTAGATCTACTTTCTTTCGCTTGTTTCAAGATCTTATCAATAACTGGAGTGAATTCTTGAGCGAGTTGAGAAACCTCATCTTTTTTAAAGCCAGTCACATATCGATCGTAAAGCACCGAAAAAGGATAACAGAACCGGGAAGAGAGTTCTGAGATGTCTCCAGAGTAAATACCTTGAACAAACGCGTCAGCGATCACGTCAACGAAGAAGTCCTTGTCTTCCGGCTTCTGATATTTAAAGGCTTGTTCCAGTAGTTCTCGAATGCTGAGGTCGTCGTCAGGGGCTTGGATCAGTCCTCGACCTGTTGCCAAGTTGCTTAAAATAAACCTGCGATAAACTGGGTTGAACAGAAAAAGCTTTAAAAACTTAAAAGAACCTGGAGGAAGTAATTTTACTAGTTTTTCACCGTCAAAAATTTCTGCATCGTCTCGGGTTGTCGTGCTGTAGAGTAAGTTGGTTGATAAACCGATGTCTTCGCAGATTCTTAGTAAGGGTGTTGCTCTTTCGCTTATTCGGAATGATCTTGGACCTTTTTCGGTGATAAAGCCTTCTGATGTTGAGGTCTGGATCCAGCCTCCGATTTCTTTACCTTCGAAAAGATAAACGCTTAATTTAGGGTTCTGTCTTAAGAGGTAGTAGGCTGTTGATAGACCTGAAATGCCTCCTCCTAGTACTCCGATTTTTTTCATTATGGCTTAGCCATACAAACGTTGTCATTAATGAATTCCTAATTAGCTAACAGGTTCAAACTGTCTGAAAATATCATAATGATGCTCAAGTTTATCACCTCGCCAGTTCTTAGCACTCTTGGGAGCAGGTTCGATTTCAGTTTCATTTCCAAATATATCAAACTTATGAGCAAGTTTATTGGAAGTAGCATAAATCGACTTTTTTCCAGAAGGTTCATCTTCATAGATTTCATTTTTCAAGACATCATGTTGATGGTCAAGTTTCGAAGGGTTGATAGTTCTTGCCTTCTTGACAGGTTCTTCAGGAAGGTCAAAAGTCGTTCTGTTCTTATGGTTCAATGACGATTTTTTGCTTATTATGACAGGCTGCTCGGACTGCATGTAAGACCCTGGCAAAGAGTTTATTGACGAGTAAGTCTTGCACTGCTTCGGATTTTTCACCTTTTTCGCTTCTGGAGCTGAGGATGTAGGCAGGTAAGCCACCTGGCTAAGAAGACCTCGCTGACGCATGCTCGCTGTTGAGGCTGATGGAAGATTCAGAGGCTCTGAGTTTATCATCGGGTTCTCTGATGATGTCATTATCATCTGCACCTTCTTTGGGTATGAAACTTGGGACTTGCTGCTCGAGGATGACACTGAGTTCTTGTCCATTTATTTGGAATGGATATTGGAATGGATTAGGAGGCTATTTTAGAGGATTTTAGATAGGGATTAGAATTATGAGGCATGGAGTGGGGATTGCTAAATTCTCATATCTCATTTTTCAACTACCTCTATTGTTAATTGACCAGAATTGAAGATATTTCGAATTATCAAGAATGCTACTAAACAAAATTTAATACAAATTAAATTCTAGTTTCTAATTAACTACATCAACTTCCTTTGTCTTGCCAATTCCTTTAGTTGGTCTATCTCCATCCTAAGATAAAAATTCTGCTCTTTTTTCTCTTCCAATTCGTTTTGTAAGTCGATTATTCTTTGACGGTCTTGCAAGCTAGTGAGACGACTGTCGATAGCACTAGGTTTACTTAGGTAGTTCATAAATGGAGTCTGAGAGTCAGTTTTGAGCTTTCCAGGAGTGACAGGATGAACAGATGACGTGACTTTACTTTTATTATTCTTTTTCAATTCTTCGAATTGTCGTTCAAGTTTCTCCAGTTCTTGTCCAAGCATTCTTATTCTTATTTCATCGTTTTTCTTCTCAAGTCTTAGTTTGTTAAGTTCTTGAATCAAAGTAGAGTTTTCTTGAGTTCTTTTACGGAGGTCGACTTTAAACGTTTTCATTGCTTTGAGTTGCTTATTGTGAAGGCCAGTAATTGATTTTTCTTTATATCTGATTTGGTTTTCGATTTCTTCAATAGAATCTGCATCCTTTCGCTGTAGCTTGCCATCATCAATTACATAAGACTGGTAAAGACTTTTCATTTCATTGATTTTTTGTTTATACCCAAGACTACTTCCATAATGAATATCATTTATGATATTTCTGATAATTTTATCAATTTTCAAAATATTCTCTTCCTTAATTTTATTATCATTTTTTAAATGTTTGATAAGCTCATCCATTCGTTTCATATTCCTTTCAAGTTCTTCATTATCTTTCCTTTCTTTAAGTAAATCAGCTTTAACACTTTTAAGTCTGTTTTCAAGAATATCAATTTCATTATCCTTTGGTTGCAATTCATCTAAAATTTCCCTTTTTCTATCAGTAAGGTTTTTTTTCTGCTGATCAAGATTTTTAATTTCATGTTTATATTCATCGATTTTAATCTGTTTCTTGATAAGCATGTCCTCTTTGATCTTTATTGAAAGTTCCAAATTTTTGATATTTTTATTCAAATCCTTGATTTTTTCCTGTTTTTCTTCTATTCTTTTATGAGAGTCTTCAATAGTCCGTTTTTCTCGAATCTTTTCAGAATCCGCTTTAGATTGAGAAGTAAGAAGTCCTTTATTAGTATTTTTCAGTTTTTCTCCTAATTCCCTAAGCTCCAAGAGTTGTTTCTCATACTTTTCTTTCAAGTCCATTACTTCAATTTCATGTTCATCCTCCTGTTGTAGCAGCCTCCTTTCATAAACACTAGTCAATTCATCAGAAGTTTTTTTAGTTGACTCATATTCTTCCTGAGCCTTCCAAAGTGCATCCTTGAAAGCTTTTTCTAAAGATTCAATAGTAGTTTCATTATGAACCTTAAGACTTTTAAGCTGATCCTCATAATACTGTTTCATTTCAACCTTATCATGTTCAAGTTGTCTATACCTCTCATCTTCAATTCCTAATTTCCTTTCATAGTCTTTTTCCAAGTTATCCACATCAGCCATTCTTTCAGTTTCAAGCAATCTCAATTGTTTTTCATAATCTTTTTCTTGTTTTTCCTTCTGAGCTGTAAGTTCAGAAATCCTTATTTTTTTCGCTCGGATATTTTCATTTAACGACTCTTTCAATTCTTGAAGACTGGCCTGATGCCGAGACTCTCTGAGTTTTGTGGAATGATTAAGTTTATGGTTCATTTCTTCCAGTTCTTGATGTTTTTTTTCGACTTCTGCTTTGAATTTTTCAAGTTTTTCTCTTTCGATTAAGACGATGTCAGCGAGACTGTCTTCTGCTGCTTTGTTGACGACTTCTTTTTCTTTGCCTTCAGGAATTGCGTGGAGTACATCGATCGGTTCTTCGACTTTGAAGAGGAAAATGCTTCCGTCTTCACCTCCTGAGAAGACGAATTTGCCGTCTGGTGATGCTCGGAGTCTTGTCACTGTGCCTTGATGAGCACTGATTTCTTCTAGCCAGGTGTTGCTTAAGCTTGAACCGTAATTCACTACGGAACCGTCGTCTGTACTTGCTATGTATACTGGTTGGTGGTGGTTTGATTGAAAAAAACATACTTGGGATAATTTACGCTCTACAGTGTAGGCCTTTACCAGTTCCTTCCTTCCATCCGGTCCATCAGATCCTTCAGGAGTGATTTCATTTAAAACATTCAAAGGTCCTTCAACTCCATGCACAACATAGCACTCTCCAGCCAGAGTCATCGATTTATAATTAACCCTTTTATTCGGAACGTTTCCTCTTCCCTTGAAGTCAACACTAGTGAACTGAAAAATCTGTCCATCAGAGTCCATAGAGACGAGTTTCGAGTCATTATTCGCCCATCCCATATCCTGCACAGGGCTAGCATGATCCTGCAAAATAGTGACAAGTTGCAAAGTATACGCTTTATAAATAAAAATACTTTTTCCACTTGCAATAGCTAAAAAATGTCCTCCTTGACTAAACTTCAACAAATTACTACTGGGTGTTGAAACATCTCTAAATAACCTAAGTTCATCAAGCAACAAATGAAAAAGTCTGACTTTATCAACGAAAGAAATAGCGAGATAATACCCAGAAGGATGAAAAGCAACACTTAACAAAGGTTTAATATCAGAAACCTGTGAAGTATCAATAGCATCTGACTGAACAATGTAAAGTTTTTTTGCCAATTCACAGGTCATGGTATTATAATTCCAGATCCTTAAAGTATGGTCAACATCAGAGCAAGTTGCCAGAAGTGTCCTCTGCGTGGCAAGGTCCATTTCTTTAATCCTTCCAGAATGAAACCCTCCACAAAACACTTCAAATTTGCACCCATCAGGACTCATCGCCTGTGACAATGAACAGATACAAATATCATTTGACTTCAAAGCGATTCCAAGTTTTTCCTCAGAGTTCATCAATGCTAAAGCGACAATGCTTTGTTTTTTTCCGCTATGCCAAGTTTTTAAAAATGAATACTGCTCAGAAGTGACCTGTTCTTCAAAGTCATTAGTTTCAGTATGTTCATAAATGGCCAGATGCCCCTCGTCACTGGTGATGATGAATCCTCTTGAAAATCCAAGAATACAAGTAATTGAAGCATTTGCCAAGTTACTTCCAGTTAAGTTTCCAAAGCCGAATTCAAAGTACTTGATGATTTGATTATCTCTAGAAATGAAAATTTCGCTCATATCTGTCACCGCGACAGCGGTGTCATCATCGATCCAATCATGATCCGTGAAATTCTGAGTTTGAGCTAATTTCGAGATGAGAGGCTGTTCTTTAAAGCTTTTTTCTTCAATTCTCCAAGTTCTCCAGTGATTAGGACCAGAAGTAGAAACCAAATGACTATCTTTCGGGTTGATAGAAATTCGAGTGATATCGGCATTTAAGTCTTTCTTTCCAATAATCTTCTCTTTGTACCAGTCCCAAATCACTCCAAAGCCCGAGCTGATTCCTGAGATCAACTTCGAATCTCGACTGAAGGCAAGAGTCGAGTATTTAATTCCCAGTTCTGAAAGTTTCAACTCACGTAGTCGTTTATAACCTGAGGAGCTTTTCAGGTCGAATATTGTTAAAAGTGAAGTGTTTTCTGGCTCGATGTACTCCGCCACTGCCAGGAAACGACGGTTTTTTTCACGGGTTATCGCCATCGCTGTTATTCTAGAAATGTGAGAAGGCTCCTATTTGGAGGTTACGATGATGAAGTTGATCTCGTTTGTGTCGAGTGAACGAACTGCTATATGCCGACCCACTGGGTAAATTATTGTCCCTGACTCGTCGTCTCCGAAACAGATGCAGTCTCTGATGCCTACTGAGGAAAGTGATCCAAAAGCGTGGTGATATGAAAGTTTTACTTGGGATTTCGACATAATTCTTATTTAAAATTGTAAGATTTTTAGAAACTTGGAATTTTTTGAGTTTGTAGTTTTAGGATTTTTTTTGTGAGATAATTTTAAATGGAAGCACAACTTGACTTTACTTGGAAAGCAGAACCAGTTATTTGGAAGCCGACACCTCAAAGTCATCAAACTTTTCAAGAGAAATATGAACTTCCTGATCAACTTGATTTCCGCTTAGCTGAGATGCCATCGATTCCTAGTGAAAAGCCGGTGCCTCTCTCTTTTACTAACGGCGGCAAAAAACTTGTGCAGTACCCAGGCCCTTCTAAGGTAAAGCCAAAGTCAAATATTCCTTTAAAGCCTAAGACGAAAAATCCACTTAAGCCAAAACCACCATCTTCAAAAGTTATTCACGCGAAACCTGAATGGAACACCCAAAATAACACCCTGGGACTTTTCGACCCTGGATTAAGCAGAAAAATGCCGATTGAGATCAAACATGCCATTAAGAACGACCCGGGAATCATGAAAAAACCGAAATTTTATCAGGATATTCCTGAACTTCCTGTTAAAAAAACTGTCGGTAAGGCAAATAGTTCTAAAAATATCAGGGTTGATGATAATCTTGATGTGAAGTTCATCGCTGATCAAGAGGAAATCGTGAAAAATCTTGAAAAACAACTGGAAAAAGAAAAAAATGCAAGAAAAAAACTTGATGAACAGTTTAGCTTGAAAATGAAGGAAATGGAAAAAATTCATAAACAGGAGAAAAATATTGAAAAGGTTGAGATTAGGGAAAAAGGAAGGACTGGGTATGAAATCAATTCAGAGAAGAAAGGAAATCTTCAAATCGTTTACTCGAATAAAGCGCAGGGGAAGGAAAGGACTCACTCGGCTTTAAATAAGAAAAGTCAAGAAAAGTTTAGAAAATTTGATGAGTTTAATGAAAGGTTTGGAAATGTTAATGAAGTCCCTACTCATGATGTCGGACCGATGGTCTTAAAGGCTCATGACTCTCCTTTGCAAAGTTCGAAGCCTGTTTCTAAACAAATCCCTCCAGTACAAGAGAAAATCTTGAAACCTTCTATTAAATCTTATTCCCCTGTGCAAAATACTGCAAATACTGATATTGAACAAGGAAGACTACTCACTAAAATTACGAAAACATCTCAGATTAGTCCTCGTCAAAATGAACATCAACATAAAGCTCGCTCTATGCAGTTTGAATCTTTCGATATACCTGAAAGTGACCCTGTGCTTAACTCGATGACTGCTGCAATGATAAAATATAAAGCTGCTCATAACTATTCAAATAAAACAACTTCTCCATTGATCTCTCAAGTAGGAGCAAAGTACATCGCATACTACGCAAACGAGCTTTCCGAAATGCTAATCGACGACATCCTGGAAGACACAGTACACGACCTTCAATTCATCGAAAAGCAAAAATTCAAGCAAGCCCATTTCGATTTCTCCAAAGAAGCAGAGACTCACTTCCAAACAATTCTTCAAGATTTCGAAGAAGAAGCCAAACTTCTAAGAACAAAACACTTAAAAAGCCAAGTTTTTTCTGAAACTGCAAAAAATCGATCAAAGGTCGTAGAAAGAATTTTAAATGATTGGGAAAGTCCAGAGATCTTAATTGAGGACAAGAGAAGAGACTGGACTATTGAAGTCAGTGATGAGGTGATCAAAAATGTCAGGGATTATAAAAAGAAATTTGAAGAGTTTCAAAGGGTATTCGCTGGAGGGTCTGATGGAAAGTTGTGGGATATTTATGCTGTTGTTGGTGATGAAATTGTTGATGAGGTCATTGCCGAAGTTGCGAAGGAGTATGATGAGTCCCTTGAAGAATTTACTGATCGGTTTATGAATAATGAGTTTTCTTGAGTATGTAATTTAGGATAGGATGTTGGGGGTTTTAGCATTGGGAAATTAGTTGAATGAGTTTGATATGGATTATATATTTTTCATATTTGAAAACATTTGGGAAATTAGTTGAATGAGTTTTGATGTGATTCTATATTTTTCAGATTTAATTGAAAACATGGATACTTTGAGACTTCAGAGGGTGTAATAATTATTATTTTTTATTCAATTTCAAACAATATTTCACTCTCTTCCTCAAATATAAAAAAATAACACCCTAACCCAAACCTAAACTTTAAAATCCTCTCTTCATCTATAACCCAAACCCATAACCCACCACTCTAATCCAAAAACCCCATATCCAAAAAACATTAACCTACACAACACTATCAACTTCACTCCTAGTAATAATCCAAAGAGTATACCCATCCGGTAATTTTTTGCAGCAATAAAACCAAAGATTGAACCTAAGTCCCTTACTAAAAGGACTTCCTTCACTTTTCGCCTTCTGTTTCAAGTAACTGATTTTTTCCCAAGAGACATTTTCCCACGTAGTCTGATTGGCCATAGCTAAAAACGTATGATACCCAAGCAAGCAAGTGACCATAACAACAAAAAATCCAACAACAACCAAAAGCAAGACTCGAACCAAATTACTTAAAATCCAAGACAATCCAATTCGAGACTCAAAACTCAAAACAAGGACAACAGCACTTATCCAAAGCAAGGCGCATTCAAACAACAAATACCACCAAAAGTAAAACCTGTTCTTTTCCCCGATGCAGATTCCCAGCCACGGACAGTGATGATCATGCAAAGCTACACATTTTCCACATTCCCTACAGTGTTTCGCACGTAAAGGCTGTTCTAAACAACAGACAGTGCAAAATCGTGTTTCAATTAAAATAGGTTCATCATTAATTTCAGCTGTTTCTGATTTTTTTTTGTTTTTTTCAGAATTTTCTTTTTTTTCAAGGTTTTTCTCGTATTTTTCGTCGTGTTCGTCGTTTTCAGTGCTGAGATGTTTTATCCGTGATTGATGTTTACTGACAGTCACCTCGGCAACGTTGTCCGTTATCTGTGGAGGTGGAGTCTCATGGGTGATAAAGCCAGGGTTGCGATAAGCAGTGCGGGAATAAGCTAAAAGTACAACAACTAGAAGAGTCCTGTGTAAAGTCTACCAGTAGCCAATTGTAAAGACGCTGAATTCTCGAATAAGAGAAGAGTTCAACTGAATCCCTTGACTGACGACCAGGTGCAAGGCGATGATAACGAAGGGCGCTTTGGAATCTGTCTAGACTATACTGTGCCAATACATTATTACTTTAATTATCATTATTCGCTATGGTCTTGGCAGGTGCAGTAAAATTTTCGGTTTCGAATTGTAATCACCAGGTTTTCACAGGAACATTTAGACATCTCTAAGGGAATACCGTCGAAAAATACGGAAATTTTTTCGAAGATTTGAAGATATTTGCTTTCGAGTCTTGAAGATATCATGGATTTTATCAGGGCTGATGGAAAGGAAAGACGCTCTGAACAGTCTGCTGTTATGCATTTGAATTGGAATTTAGAGGGAATCACGGTGAAATAACTTTTTTCGATTTGGGCTAATATGTAGCTGATGTCTCCCAAGTGAAGATCGATTATGCACGTCTCGCAGTGAGAGTGACCACAGGATAGAACTAGACCTTCCTGGTTTAGACAGGTCATGCAAGTGTCTTTTAATGGGTGGAAAGGGTTTAGCTCGAATGGGTCTGATGTTGGCTTTAAGGGCTTTTGACGCTTTGTTGGAGGTTTCATCGTCGGAGAAAGGACCTCGAAGATTGGGATTGATTCGTTTATAGCTTCTTCTACCCGGTGGTTACCTGAAAACATTTCTTGAAATATTTCAATACAAAAATTGCAGTCGTTTACCCTTTTAAACACATCAATATTATTCCTGTTCAGGTATTTCAAGCAAAATTTGCAGTAATCATGTCCGAATGAGCATCCAAATTTTTTCCCTTCTGGAAACTTCCCACAAAGGTTGCAAAAGACCACATTTGGAGCATGTTTCTTTGTTAAAAAATTGAAAAAAAACTTGCAACTGGAACATTGACTGAAATCGGCTTCACCTTGATTAATGCATTTGAAGCAGTATAAGTGACTTTCACATCTGGGTGTATTGATGATTTTCGAGTTATTAAAGAAGTTTAAACATTTGAAGCACTTTTTCATTTTCGGTTTTAGAGCCACATTACAATTTTTGCAATTGTTCAGGTGGTGCTGTGAAACATTGTTGACTTGGCACTCTTCACAAAGTTTTTGGTAATATTTGCATCCAGGGTTTTTATTAAGTGTTTTCCCACACAAAATACATGAATCTCCCGAAGTAACTTTTTTACTAAGCACTAAGAACACACAATCATTGCACTTCAACCAATCTCCGAACCTCTCCTGGCTATTAATGCAGTTTTTATGTATTCTGTCTCCAGATTTACAATCATAACTAGAAAAATACCCAGTAGGCAAAGAGCATATACAACAGGCCCTGCTTTTCATATTTAGTCTAAATATAGTTAAAAGAATCATCAGGAATGGACTGGTACCCTGGAATCTTGCCTGGAAGAGGAGACCGTCTGTTTCGCATCGGGTCACTACGAGCCGGCGGAGGGGTTTGTCGGTGAAGACTCATGCAGGGAGTTACTCCTTGAGGAGTGTAAGCTGAAATTTTACCTCGCTTTTTGAATAGTTTTAATACCGGGTTTAATGATGGTGTTTTTACTTTTACTCCTGCTATTTTTGTTTCTTCTGGAACTATCATTACTTGGTCGGCTTGGAGGTTTATCTCAGGAGTCACTTGGTCTTCTTCATCGAAATTCTGGGAAAAAATCTTCCAATCTTCGAGATGGGTCACAAAGCATGCTTCTTTCAAACTAGTAACAATCAAAACAGTCAAAATAAGTCCAGAAATCGAGCAAGTTATAATCAAAGCGATTGTGTAACCCTTCTCCTCAGACCCTGAACTCGATGATAAATATCGATCAGCGAGCAAGTAGACAATAATGAACAAAATAATAACAATAGCAGCCAAAACAGGAACAAACATGCATGAGTTTAAACCACTTGTGCAAGAATGTTTCGGTTGACATTGATGTCGCATGCGAAACTCCATCGACAAGGTGGTTTTACATAATTCACAAGTTGAATCTGCCAAGTCTTCAAAGTGAGAGATCAACCATGTTTTAAGGCACTCTTCGTGCATATATTTTATTGTTCCTGAACATTTGCATGGGGAGATCAAAGGGTGGTCTAAAGAAGCAGTTTCCATGCAGATTCGACATGAATGGCCTGATAGTAAGGTTGATTCGTTTATTGGAACTATCGAGCGGTCCATTTTAGGATTTAATTTTATTGGAAAATTTTAGAAGTTTTTAGATTTTAGGTTGAATTGTTTAGAAAATTTAGAAAATCAAGGTTTATGAAAATTTTTAGAGAATGTTTTAGTTAGATATTGTTTATGATGATATTTTTAATCAATTTTTATTTTTATGGATTTGGTCTTTTAAGTATGAGGTTTTCTTGAGTAACGAAGATATTTGATAAGCTGTAAACTTAACAGATTGTCTGAGTATTGGAAAATATGTGGTTCTGAATTGATAATTGGTTAAGATTTTCAGGCATTTCAATCTTAAATTTAAGGGTTAAATTTTATAAAGTTTTAGAAAATTTGGGTGATAATTTTAGAAGAACTTAGAGTAGTTTGATTAAGTTTTACACATTTGCTGATTAGAGAATGTTTTAAGATGTTGGAAACTTTTAATGGTTAACACTGGGTCTGAATTCATAAAAATCATAAACACCATCAACTGTGATAAATTTATTATAAATAATATAATAATCACTAATACCTCCATAATAATACCAAGAACATCCCACCAAATCTTCATTTACCTTCTTGATATTCTCCTACCACCTCTAATCCAATCTAACCCAACATTTAATCACTAACTTTAATCTATTCCATCACAACCACCTTGAATTCGCCATTAGAGAATTCTAAAAAGTATTGATAATCAGTTCCAATACAAAAGATATCCTCACTTCTCCCAATAGCCTTATTATAATAAACTCCAGGCATCTGAAATTCCTTGACACTCACAACACATCCCTGACGATCAAAAATATAAAAACAATCATTCCTTACATTTTTCCCTTGTCCCCCAAACAAAACAAACATTTCCTCAAAGTAAATCATTCCCATTCCTGCAAATTCAGGTACCTGCCAACTAATAAACTCCCATCTTCCATCAAACTTATAAGCCGAGGGTTTTCCATGATCATGTAGTCCAGAACTTATCACAAAAATATTTTTCCCATCAGAACAAGCAGCGGCTTCTTGAAAAATGACAGGAGTTTCAATTTCTTCTTTCCAATTCGCATAAAAGTTGGAAAGATCCAAAGACTCGACTGCTGAGCAGTTTTGTCCTCCGATGACGAAAAGACGGTCTTGGTGAAAAACTGTAGAATGGAACATGTGATGATGTTTTAAGTTCGGAAGGTCGATTTTTTCAGAGTCTCGGATTAATTGGGCTGAAGTGCCTGAGATGATTGCCAGGCCTTGTGAAGTGGTTGTGAAGGTTGAACATGACTTTGGGTTGAGTTCCAAGTCGATTTTTTGGGCCTTGTAGTACTTGTTGCTGTATTTTAATAGCGAGTTTCGTGAGAACATGTAAGATATCTCTTCTGGCTCCACGTGAACTGGCCTTAATGTGCTGTACATGGATGATTGGCTCATTGAGAATTCGATTTCGCCTTCTTCTACTTTTTCTTCGCCGATATCTGCTTCTTGGATTGATCTTCTTGAGATTGCTGAATAATCGTTTAGGGAAAAGTCTTGTGTTTGTAAGGTGCTAGCTTCTGACTTGAAACCATCATCTTGTCTTGTTAAATGGTCGATCATGTACTCTGACTTTTGACCTCTTGATTGAAGGTCACTGAAGAACTGCTTTAAGTGCTTTATGTGCTTGATTTGGATCATTGAATGACCGACTAGTGCAGTAATAACTGCGAATGGCTGTTCATTTTCATTGTATATCAAGTGGCCTAGATAATCAGATGTTGCAGAATTGGAATCTTTCATTTTGTATTTATCTTCGAATCTTTTGTGCTGAATTAGTTCAATTTTTCCTTCTTGAGTTAAACAAAAGGCTCTTTTCGATCCGGAGTTGTTTTGGTAGTTCTCAATTCCGAGAACATCAGCTGAAATTATTTCACAAACCATGAAATAATTACCAAGGAACTCTGAAACTATCTTTATGTCCTTACCGTTCGCTCTTGCTCTGATTGAATCAATTGGCATATCTTCTATTTTTTTAGTGAATATTAAGTTTTCTAGTTTAAAGCCAGTTCTAATTACATCATTCGTCACTTTTCTTATAAAGGAAACTGCTATGTCTGGAATAGCTGGTTTTAATGTTTTTTTAGAAGTGACCTGGGAAATTTTTTCCATGGGTAAAATTTTTATGCAGTTATCGGTTTTTTTCTTTTCTATTATGAAGCAGGGCTTCGAGTCCATGAAGATGACCTGCCCAATACAAAATTCAGGGATCGCGATATCAACATTATAATACTTCTCATTATGCACATCTCTACTCAATTCATAAAACTTTTCCTTAATTCCAATTCTCATCTTGACCTTAACCTGACTAAAATCATCTAATTTCAATCCATTCCCATGAAAATCCGATGTTCTAAACACAAGAGTCTCAGAAATGCACATCCAAAGCCAAACCTTCTGCATTTTTCCATGAATATTAACTTCAAAGAACCCCTCCTGCCCCGCAGCCTGCACCTTAGGTACAAAAACTAGTCCATTCTCAAAGAAAAACGTGCTAAGCCCTCCAATTTTCTTATTATTAGTAACATCACATTCAAACTGAACCATCTTTTTCGGCACGACAGAAGCGTACATAAGTTGCAAAGGAACTAATTCTTCTTCATTATTCAGAAATCTCTTCATCCCCGCTTGAATCTCTTCAGAGCTAGAAGACTGACTAAGAACTTTTTTATGATTTTTCATGTTTTTTTCTTGAGGTTTTTCAACCAAAATTTCAGGAGGTTCGAAACTTTGAGCTATCTTCGAAGCCTTGAAAACGATGTCTACTTCTTCTTTTTTGAAGTGACTTTTCAGCTTTGGGTCGAAATCAGTGACGTTGTAAACACTTCCTTCTGGTGAACCCAAATTATTCTTCTTTTTAGAGACACAGGAACCCATTTTATAAGAAATTATCTTTGAAGTACTTAATGAAGTCTGAAGGCTTTTCTTTACTTTTCCGGATATTGGTTAATATAATGTTATGGACTGAACTGAAGTCTTTGAATGTGAAAAGTCCTCCAGTTTCGCTTGGAGGGGAATGAACGCAACTTTGGGCTTCTCTTGAGAATAGTAAAGGGTCTTGTAAGGCACATGATAAGGCTTGGGCGTTTAAAACGAATTTTGAATGGGTCCAGTCGTCTTGGAAGTAAAATATTTGCTTGATGTAGTTTAGGATTGAAAAAATGAAATCTTTTCCCGCTCTCCAGTTTTCGAATCTTGGGTCTAGTGAAACTTCTCCTGTGTCGGGGTTTATTAGAGGGTGGTAGATGAAGGTGTTGAAGAAGACTGATGGACGGGTTTGAGGATAATCCTTCGGAATTTTTATCTTAAAAGAAAAAACCCCATCCTTGTAAAACCCTTGTCTAATGAAAATAACACTTTCCCACAAATAAATATCTGAAATGCAAGGAACAGTGTAAACACCTGAAGGACTATACTGTTTCAAACTGTTATACTCAATTAAAAGCTGAGACTTACTAGATGGAGTGTTCAAAAGATTCTGCTGATTTTGGTTTTCTTTCATATTTGAAATTATGAATCGTATTTTCATCTAACATTTATAATAATGGCTTTACCACAAATACAAGAACTCGAGCCTTGGCTTGAAGAAGATGAAGAAGTTTTCTTTGGGTACTGCAAAGAGACCACTTGCCAAAACAACTTACAGAAACCAGCTCGATTATCTTTTCGTGCTGTTATCATGACTTTAGCTAAGTTTTCGTTTTACTCTTATTTGATTTTGAAAATGCATCGAAAAGGGTATCTCTTGAAATTATTTTATTTAGTTGTTTCGCTTCTTTCGAAGAGACTTGGAGGATTTTCCACTGCGACTTTTGCCGTTTTAGTATATTTCCTTAAAAGGTACCAGCAAAAACTGGCCCTATAGGAGTAAGTTTAACTTAAAGAATAGGAAAGATATTAAAAGTTAAAATTATTGGATTTTAGGTTGACTTATAAATCTATGATTTTTTTTCGGTTAATAGAAAAACAGTATTTTGATATGATCTCAAATCCAAGAATAAATAAATTTAGTGAAACTAGTCTTAAAAGAAAGATATTGAAATTTTTATCAATAGGCAGGAACTTGGATTTAACTTGTGTTAAGAGGATAATTAAATTTTTATGTGAATGATTTTTATGCTCTCTTCAATCTAATTATACTTACTCGAAGTATACTTTCAATTAATTTGTATTATATTCAGTTTATTTCGAAGTGTTTTTAGATTTTTTAATTGTTTAATGAATGCTGGTTAGGTTAGCAATTTTATTCAGCGGACTACTCAGGGGCAATTTTCTGTTTAGTTCTTGTTTTACTTCATAAATCTTTTTATTGAATGTAATACTATTGATAATTTTTTTCTTTCTTCTATCACTTTATCTCTGCACTTAAATCGATTTGAGTAACTTGGAGACATGGGAATATTTGATGTCGATCTAAAACTAATCAAATAAATCTTATTCTATAGCCATGTCTTATTTATTGGTGAAAATTTGAGTTGTACTAAAAGATGATACTGGAAAGATAAAAAAACTCATTAAAAAAATAAAAACTAGAAATAATACTTAGAGGTTTAGCGAAATGGACTGAAGTTAAGAGTTATATGTCCTGGATTATTAGTTTAGGTATCATTCATCGAAAGTTATGTAAAATCAAAGTACTTCTTAATGTTAAAGAATTCTCTGTTCCACCTGAAATATAATTATTTAAGTTTAATCTTTTTGAAACCCTTCAAATTGTTCATTAGAAAAATACTGGACCTATCAGTATATAATCTTCTAAAAAGTCTTATAGTAATGATTTCCTTAGATTTGGTTAAACAATCAAAGCTTTACTATGAAAGTTGAACATTCATAGTATTAATGAGATATTTTTGATAAAAATTAATCTTTTATGATGTATTTAAGATAAAGTCGTTAAGGTTTAAGCTGATTTTAGTAGAATGAATTATATGCAGTTAATTCATATTAAAAGCTTGAAATATTATGTTATCTAAACAAAATATGATTTTTTATTATAAATAGTAATTAGGTAGTTAGTTCTGAAACATAACTCAACTTTAAAGAGTAATTTTCTGACAAAATAAATGAACTATAAGATTGTTCATGAAACACAACGAGTCTAATAGTTTTATTATAAAAAAACACAATCCCATTAAAAAATCCTTGCAAATTATAAAAGAATAACCAAATAACAGCCAAACTTTCGAGACTACAATTATTTTCAAATAGTTGAATTATCCTTGTAATGAAAAAAGGAATAAAAACAACAGTGATAATCAAAGTGTAAATAAGCCCTCTATCAAAAACTACAGTCCTAATAGAAACATTCCCTAAAGTCCTTATTTTTCTTAAAATTCGAATGAAAATGAATAAAATCACAGAAATACTCAATACAAAAGGTGCATAAAGAACGCAAAACCTCCAAATCCTTCCAGTTTCATCATCAATAATTTGACAAAAACCTTCATTTTTCCCATAACTTAAAGTACTAAATGGTAAAGCTTCAACAATACCTACAACAACAGTTGAAATAATGATCCAAGCCTTGTGAAACCTTTCAAATGACGTCACTTCCAAGACAATTATCTGGTAAATTGTAAAAGTCAGGCAAAATGCCCAGACCATGTTTGAAGCAAAGAAGTAAAAATCGAAAAAACCGTAGAAAGCGCAGGTGATTTCATTTCTTTCGATCAAAAACACCAAAAGACCCATCAAAGAACGAAGAAGATCATTAAGGGATATATAACACAATATTTTATAGGAGTAAGTTTTGAATAAACCTTTCTTGAATATGAGAAAAATTACACAAGAACTAAAAATTAAAGACAGGAAGCAGCAGGATAGATTGATGATTAATTTTAAGTAAAAAAAACCGACCAAGCACACCATATATTTATTGTTAGTACTGATACTTAAATAATAAATATGTAAACCAATTTATGAAATATTTTAGTAAAGTTAAGATAGTTCGGATGAACAAGAAAATGGTTTTGTATAACTTCAAATGAAAAGATTATCTAATTAACTCAAGTTAAAACTTAAACAATTAAGCTAGTTTATAGTAATTTCAGAAGCAAAACTAATTTGAAGCGACCTATTTTCTGATTGAATAGTAGCATTCAAACCATGAGAATTACTTAAGAGGGCATTTCGAACAGACTTACTATAAAAAAATGCTAAGCCATTCAAAAACCCTTGAAAATTATAAAATATGTTCATAAAAATCACAAAAGTCTGAATCAAGCAGCTATCATAAAATATTTGAACAACCCTGACAATAAAAAAAGGAATCAAAACAATTGAAATAATCAAAGGATAAACAAGTCCTCGATCGAAAACCAGTCCTTTAATCGACATATTTCCAAGAATTTCCACTTTTTGAATGATTTTATAAAAAAGGACCATTATAATCGTCAGAATGACAAATAAAGGAAAGAAAACCAAAGAAAATCTCCATATCTCTCCAGTATCATCATCAATAATTTGACAAAGATGTTGATTATACCCATAGCTTTGAGTAGTAAAAGGCAAGGCTTCAAGTAATCCAACAAGAACAAAAGAAACAAAAAACCACATCTTATGATGTTTTTCGAATGAAATCTCTTCAAGGACAATGATTTGGTATATTGTAAAAGTAAGGCAAAATGCCCATAGTAAGTTGGAGAGATTAAAATATACTTCTAAATAAGCGTAAATCAAGCATGCAAAAGTATTTTTATATACGAGAGACTCAAAAAAACCTATAAATGAACGTAGTGAGTCGTTGATAGAGATGTATAACAGGATTCTAAATGAATAGCTCTTGTAAAGTTTTTCTTTAGAGATTATCAAAATAACAATGAAGCTTAGAATAAAAGAAAGGCCGCTGATGATAATACTTAGAACTAGTTCTATGTATAGATATTCGGTTAAACATTCCATTGCTGATAATATTACATTGTGAATTTTAACTACATTATGGAAAATATTTTAAGTGAATTAACTGAATAAGATGATTGCAAAACTTTGTTAAGATTATAAAGGATAAAAATGATTTGCTTGCCTGGTTAATTGTTAAGAGATAATCTCAACTTTTATTGAGGTTTATTTACTAATGAATTTCTGGAGAAATAGGCTTGAGTAATATTTATTTTTTATCATCTAACCTCTGTTATTTAATTGGTTATCATCTATCAAAGTAACTATTTCTGATTTATCTTAATAAACACAAAGTTTTCCTGTATAATTATTATTCAAAAATTTCCAAATCCTCAACTACCAAGCATCAAATCCCAAATTAAATCCCTCCTAAAAATTCCTAATTCCTTCAAAAAAAACATAATTAAAATCATCCCTACTCTTCCAATAAACAATGGAAACCTGCACATATCAAAACTGCGAACTCCTATCCGAATACATCTGTTCATGCAAATCTCTAACATTCTGCAAAGAGCACATCTTAACGCACATGACCCAAACAAAATCAGAAGAAGTTCACAAGTTTGAAGAGCTTTACATTCCAATCCAATCAGAGAACTTATCCCTTTACATCTCTCACCTAACAAGCACAGTGAGGCATTTATCAACTCTAATCCAAGAAATAGAGTCAAAGTCAAAATCCTTAATCCGTCATATTCAACAAGAAGCAAGCATTCATCGTTCAAAGATCGAATCAATGCAAATGTCCTTTATTTCACGTCTAAGCCAGGTATTCCAATCAAAAAGAGTAGCAAAAAATTCTCTTTCTAGAATCGATCAACTTTTGATTCAAGACCCGACAAGCCTATCAGACTATTTGAGTTCTTTAGTCCTTCCCCAAGTGAAATTTTCACTTCCTCAAGAAAAACTCTTTACTTTAGTAAATGAAGACCTTGAGTACACGTCAGATTCATTACTTTTCAGCTCAATAGTCTCAAGACTCAACTCAATCAACAACAAAATCATGTTAAACGAGCTGAGTAAATATTTAAATGATAAAGAGTCACAGAAAGTCCTATTGTCTATAATGTACCTGTCACAAAATCAACCTGAGTACCAGTCTTTAGCTAGTAAAGCTTTTACTATTCTAAGCAAACATCACTTTAACTTTTCCAACCTCTCTCTTCAGAAACTCAATCTTTCGAACAGTGAAGTCACAGGCGGGAAGTTCATCGGGACAAACTTTTCAGGAAGTGACTTTTCTCAGGTGAAGATGAATATTTCAGTTTTATTACCCGCGGTTTTTGATTTCTTTACTTTGAAGACTATGAATGACGGAAGTCGCTTTTATAAAGGTCATAAAGATTTGATTCAATGTGTCAAGTTTTCGAAAGATTCGAGAATTTTGGTCTCTGGGTCACTTGATAAGACTATTTGTGTTTGGGAAGTTAAAACTGGACATTGTTTGAATGTACTTGAAGGACATGCTGATGGCGTCATGTGTGTTGATATCGCTGATGATAACTCAGAGATTGTCTCTGGAGGGCGAGATGGAATTGCTAAGATCTGGGAGTTAATCACTGGTATGACTATTGCTAATCTCACTTTAGATCGTGGACAGAATAGAGGAGCTGTTAGGAGTATTGCTTTTACTAGCAATAAAATGTTTATTGTTGCTGGAAATCTGGATCAACAGGTTATTGTTTGGAATAAAGGAGGTATTCCTATTGCTTTATTTGATCTGGAATCAGACATTTGGTGTGTTAAAACCCCGAAATATTCAGACAACGAAGGAAACTTCGAAATATGGGCTGGATGTCGCAGTGGCGACCTGGCTCTAATGAAAACAAACTCCAAAAAAATCCTATGGCGACAAAAAGAAGCTCACAAGCAGTGGATTTCATGCATATTAGTAAGTCGAAAAGGCAATTCAATCATCACAACTGGCTGTGACGGTTTCATTCGTGTCTGGAAAAGAGTAAAACAAGTGAAACTATTCAACCTTCAACTCGGATTCACTCGTTCCCGAGAACTGAAGGTTTTCGATTCAAGTATCTACTCAGCCAAGGCCTTCGCCGAAGGTCAATTTATTTTTTTGATCTGTGAAAACGTTGTGCAAATAATTCAAAAGAAAAAACTTTTAATGATTTTCACTTCAAAGTTAAATTTTAATAGTTTTGTGACTGACGCTTCGGATTTCGGGACTTATTTCGCAATGGCTCAAGAAAATAACATCAGGACTTACATGTTTCCTGAGATTTTCAGTCATATTTAGAAAATAGATAAGATTTAGTTTTCATAATTTCATGGACTTAAATTATTTTCTCTAAATTGCACTATTACTGCTGAGATATCGTCAATCAGTGCATCTTCTTCAGCTACTACTTTCATCCATCTCATTCTAGCCTCTTCGCAGAGAAGATGAGCGATTATCGTGTTGTTGCAAAATACTTGCTCAGGAGCAGGGGCTTCGGGAAGACATTGCTTTCGATATGTTTCGACGAAAGTAACTACATCTTCATTGTCCATTACGTCCCAAATCCCATCAGATCCAAGTACAATAAACCTCTCATTATTACTCCCAGCAAGAAAAGTAGAAATCGGTGTAGAGATAACTCCTAAAGGTGCTCCAGTAGCATCACCAATAGACCTAGACATAGCCAACAACGGATACTGTCCACTACTATCAACAACTCTATAAGGTCCCGTAGTTTTCCCATTCTGCACAATTTTCTTAATAGTCCCTCCACACTGTCTAATCCTTGCATGTTCTTCAGGGTCTTCAGGTTTCTGATCCTTCGTAAGTTGAACAGGAATCAAGCTGCTCTTATCCAAATACAAATGTTTTTTATCATCAAAGTTCTGAGCCTTCACAACAGGAACCTGACTGGGCATCTTACTCGTTGCCAACAAGGCTCTTGAGTCTCCAAGACTCGCAGAGTGAATACCTTCTTGATTGACCATCACTAAAACAGCAGTGCTGCTTAATCCTTACCTTCCAGAATTATTAGAATCGACACTCGGGTTTCTTTTCACAGAATCATCACAAGTTTTACAGATTCGTTCAAGAAAAGCTTTTTCATTTCCTATGTACTCTTGAAAAGTCTCTTCGAAAAGATGAGCTGTTTCGTTTAAACAGATGTCGACGATTTTTTCACCGTCTTTACCGTGACCGTCGAAAAGGACTAGAAGAATTGCTGAAGGGTTTGAATAGACTCCGCAGATGTCTTGGCATTTTTTTTCTGTTGTCCCTGTTGGGTCGATCCCTGGAAGGGTGCAGAGTGAGACGAATTCGATTGGTGGGAAGAGGGATTTGGGAGTTTTGTGCAAGAAGGGAGTCTTTAAAGCGAATGGAACTGTACGAAAACCTTCTTTTCCTTGGGTGTCTCGGGTTCTTATTCGAAGTCGCATGTGGTTTGGGTATCTCATGTTTACCTTGCCGATGTGGTGAGGGGATATTATTTTGTCTCTTTGTGATGTGTGACCGCAACCCATTTTTAACTGTTATAAGGAAGTATGAGAGGATTTTTTGGTTCAGAGGATTGGGAATTGCTTTTATTTAAGGAGTGGGTGTTGTTCATCATCTTTCAGAAAAATTCATATTATAAATTAACCAAAAGATAAACCCAAATAAACCTTCAACTATTCAAATAATTATAAACAATTACCACCACTTCCTAGTAATGATATCTTCTTCCCTTCTCTGAAATTCCGCGATTTCATCTTCAAGTCGAGAGTTCTCATATATAAGTCTTTCAATTTCACTAAAATGATTCGTAACTCTAGGTTTTTCAATAACAGGTTTCTTTTCCAAGTGTTTTCGAAGTTCATAAATTTCAGCAATCAACATATTGAAATCCCTGAATAAGACTTACGCATTGCTAAGTCCAAGTCCTTCCAGTTCTTTTTCTACCTGTCCAAGACAATACTCAGTATATTTTTCGCTTTGAGAGATTTCTTCATCTTCTAACTTGACAATGCAACCTGACTTGTTGAAAGACATTATAAATGGAAGATTCAATTGGAAGTTACCAGGAGTCAATTATTTCTTTGGAAACAAAAATTGAGAGAGATTGTTTGCCTGAAAATTTATTTCAAGAATTTAATCGGTCGAATTCAACTTCTGTTGAATTGAATGATTTAGATTTTAAAAGAAATGGAACTGGTCAGTTTAGGGATATTTCTTTAGCTACTACGAGGGTTGTTAATAGGAAAAGGGACTATCGGTCTACTGAGATCAAGATTGAAGAAAAGGGATTTTGTGAAAAGCAAAAATGTTCTTTGTTCTAGTCGATGATATATAAATATTAATAGATCTCATTAATTTTTAACATCAAACCTTACAACTCATTAAAACCACCAAACACAATCCAATTAAATAAACTATAATCACTAGTTAAACTTAGGCTCATGTCCAGGCTGACACAAGACAATACATTTAACCTTATGCACCTGTTTAGGATTAGTAACCAAATTAGGATCATCAGGTTTCAATTCTCTCGCTTTTCTAAAGTCTTCAGCAGCCTCCAAATACCTTTTAAGTGCCTTCTGACTAAACCCTCTCCTAAAAAACGCATGAGCATTAGCCGGTTGCAATCGAATAACAACAGTAAAATCACTGAGTGCCTTATCATTTTCATCAATCATCTGAAAAGCTTTAGCCCTTTCATGATAATACATCGGTTCATTAGGACACAATTCAATACATTTACTCAAAGGCAAAATAGCTTTTTCAAACATTTCCAAATTGCAAAAAGCGAGTCCTAAATGATATAAAATATCAGGTTTATATGTAGGAAAAGGCTTATTCGCCAAACTTTCCTCAAAATCCTGAATCGCCTGAAGAAATCTGTCAGACTGGTAAAAGGCGAGTCCCCGCTTGTAAAACAACTGAGGGTCTGAAGGGTGAAGAGCAAGTCCTGAGGTCAGGTCGTTCACGGCTCTGTCGTAATCTTTTATCTCGCAGAATAAGGCGGACCTGTCTACTAAGAAGTCAACGGAAGTCCTTTCTCGGTCTACTGCTGTGGAAAGGTTCGCTAGGGCCTCGTCGTAGTTGCCGAGGGCTTTGTATGCGTTGCCTAAACCGTTGTAGATTAAAGGACTTTCTGAATCAACTTCTATTGCCTTTTCGAAATCGTTTATTGCACTTTCAGGCTTTCCTAGACGTAGTAATGAAATTCCTCGGAAGATATATGCGTCGGGACTGATTGGGTCCAGGGATATGGCCTTGTTGAAGTCTTTTATTGCCACGTCGTGATTTCTCATGTCTTGGTAAAGTCTACCCCGACTCTCGTAAACTAGACGGTCGTCGCCTATGAGTTCTAGAACTCGGGTGAAAGCTTGTAAGGCTTGAGGGAACTGACCGTCTTTATGCAGCATGATTCCAAGATGAAACCTAGAAGCAACATGATCCGGTGCGATATCCAACGCTTTAGAGTACATCTGTATAGCTTCAGAGAACCTTTCCTGTTTCTCATAAGCAAGTCCCATAGAGTGATAAAACTTCGGATTAGAAGGTGCAAGTGCAATAGCCTGATTGAAATCCTGATAAGCTTGTTTATATTTATTGACATTCAAAAAAGCATTCCCTCTATTAAAGTAATGGTTCGGGTCCTGCGGGTCCAGTTCAATTGCGCGATTAAAGTCTCTCAATGCAGTTTCAATTTCTCCCGAATGATAAAAAACGACTCCTCGATTATAATACAAAGTCGGATTTTCCTTATCCATTTCAATCGCTTTATTAAATTCCGTCACTGCCAAGTCGAATTCTTTCTTTTCAAAGTAACTAAGTCCAAGGTTGTTACGAGCATTTACGTTGTCTTGTTGTAAAGACACTGCTTTTTTCAGGTCTTGGATTGAAAGGTCTAACTTCTCTAAACGACGGTAACAGTTTCCTCTGTTGCAGTAAGCTTGGAACGCGTCTGACATTGAAGAGATCGCTTTTGTGTAGTCTTCCACTGCCAGGTCGAACTTGTTCATCTTGCTGTAAACCATTGCTCGCTGGTAGAAATAGTGACCGTTTGAGGAGTCCAGGCTTATTGCTTGGTTAAAGTCTTCTAATGCTTCTTCTAGACGGCCCATTTTTTGGTAACAGATTCCACGCTCTGAGTAGTGGATTGCACAGTTTGGGTCCATCTGGATTGCCACTCCGAAATCGCAGCTTGAACGACGGAACCAGCCTAGACTGCGGAAAGCCATCCCTCTAAATGTGTAATAAATCGATTTATCATCTCTCAAGTTCAATGCTTCCGAGAATAACTGTGCAGCTTGCTCAATCTGTTCAGGTGTTTTCGAATCTTTTAACAATTGTTTTCCTTCTTTAAATTTCGCTTCAGCTTCCCTAATATTCTTATTTTGCTCTCGATTTTCAGTCTGCTGTTGTTCCTTCTGCGAGACTTTATGCATATTTATTAACTACTTTTAGAAAAGAACTTAATGACAGCCTGTTCAATACTTTGGTAAATGGCGAATTCCTTCAAATCACTACTACTCAAAGCAATCCCAAGCTGTGTAGCCCTACTAAGCGAATAAGAAAAAGGGACCGACGCTATTTTCTGCAACATAAAATCGCTACACATTCTGTCAACCCCATCATTTTCATCAAACAAAACCGTTCTATTCCCACATCCATTACAAAGGAACCCAGCCATATTTTCCACAACTCCAATAATATCAATTCCAGTCTTCCTACAGAATCCAATTTCCTTCCTCACATCAAGCAAGGCAAGTTCATGAGGAGTGGTGACAATAATCGCAGCTTTCTGAGGCACATCAGTCAAAAACGTAGCAATACTCAGATGTTCATCAGAAGTGCCAGGTGGGCAGTCAACAACAAGAAAATCAAGATTTCCCCAGTCGACATCAGTGAGAAATTGTTTAATGAGTCCATTTTTCCTCGGCCCTCTCCAAATGACAGGCTCATCTGAAGAGGGAATTAAAAACCCGATGGACATCACGGCTAGATTCGGGAAGTCTTCATGGAAGACTGGAGACCATCCCGAGGCACTTGTGTGGACTTCCTCGTTTTTCATGCTCATCAGGTGGGGCTGGCTCGGACCGCAAATGTCGATGTCAAGAAGACCGACTTGCTTGTCTTGAGACTGGGCCAGGGTGTAAGCCAGTTGTGCTGAGACGGTACTTTTTCCTACTCCTCCTTTCCCGGATAGAACTAAAATCACTGATTTCACTGAACGAAGTCGCTCAGCGACTAATGATATTGATGGGTCTTTTGATGCAGCTTCTCCTGAAAGGCAGGTCTTTTGGTTCGGGCAACCTTGGCATGCGCTGGACTTTCCTGCTTGGCTTGAACTGGTACCTGGGCAGTCTTCTGGAATATCTGACATGATTTTTATTTAGTTTTGCTAACATATGAAATATAAAACTGGGAATGACTCAGAGTAAACTTTTCCATCGGCTCCTTTGGTTGAAACATTTTTACAGTGAGAACCACTGAATAAGTAGTTTCCGCTTCCCATTATCTCGACTTGAATAAATAACTCGGCATTAGGCTCTAAATATATTGGTTCTTTTAAATAGTAATCATAAATCTTTTGATCTTCGTCGTATTCAACAATAAGCTCTTCTTTTAATAGAGTTTTTGCTGAAAGGTGCACTTCAAAACTACTGATAAAAATCGATTGGTTTCGATTACTTGGTCTTCCGATTCCAAATCCAAATATTGATATACTATCCGGGCAACTATGAAGAAAATAGCAGAAGTATTGGCCGAATTCTTCTTTGTTTATAGAGCTTTTTACGAAGAATTGAAATAAGTATTTATCACTCGCATTTTGCATTATTTCTGAAACTATTTTATCTGGGCTTGACATCATTTTCAGAAAGTTTTTGAAAAAATCGTTTGAAGCCATGTTGTCAGGATCAAACTTGAATATTGATTTAAGTGGGTCCTTAGGATCTGGAACTAAAGGAAGACTGAAAGGTTTATCAGGTAATGCAAGTGTCAAAGGATTATTTTTCTCTTCATTCTCTTCAAGTTCACCCTTTAAAATCCCTTCAATATTTTTATACTTTTCAATAATTTTCAACTTACTTTCCATTGTAAAATTATTTTCCTCTGAAAATTCAATTTCTTGCAAAGCCTCATTGATTACCTTCAAATATTCATCAATCCAAACTATACCATCTTCAAATTCAATCAACTGGCCTTTGTTGATATTTTCACTGATTTCAAAGCTTTTAGTTAAAGCTTCATCAATAGTTTGTTTTAAGTGAATTTTGATTTTTTCATAGTTTCCGAGAAAAATCTTGCAAGAGTTGTGCTTTGATTTGCATGACGGGCAAAAAAATTCTGAATGGCTTTCACAAACTCCTGATATTTCAAGATTATGAGTTTGGCAGAGAAAATTTAGTTTATCAAGGATTTCTTCATTAATGTTTTTCGTATCATAGGAGACTATTTTGCTGTCAAGTGGACAGTAGCGCATTATTTCACTTAAGAGACTCACGCAGTCTTGGCAAAAGGTATGAGAACAGCTTAGAGATATTGGAACTTTGGAATGAATGTTAAAAGGTTCGAGACAGTATGGGCAGGACATTGATTATTATAAAGGATTGTAGATTCAAGATCTTTGTTTTAATATTTTAGTGTTTATGATATGGAATTTTAAGGGATGTAGTGTATTTTAAATAGATAACTGGATTGAAAAATATTTACTTCACTAGAGAAATTAGCGGAGATAGGATATTGAATACTGATTTCTCAAATAAACACTTGTTCTCGTAACACAAGATAATTGATACTTTTAAGATTATATATAAATGTTTGGTTGTATTTATATTCAATAACGAATCGATCACTTTTCTAATTCTTACTTCAAAATACCCTAGATAAATATAATGACTATGACAGCTCGTTCTATCGATTTCGAATCATCAAAAACTTATAGGATTAGATATTCATCATAAAATAACAAAATAGAATACATAGTCTTTACTATTATTAAAGTGTTAACTACAAAAAAATTGATTGTCGTTTTATATCAGAGACTATTTTAAACCAGCTTATTCTGGTGAATCTCATTATTAAACAAATCCTAAAAAATTGAGTAATTTTTTTTTGAAATTCATCAAGTTTTCTTAGGTCAAATCACTGCAATCCTCATTAAACATTAAGTAATCTACTTTTCTTTCATTACTTTAAAAGTTTATTTTCACTTTTACAGGTATTTTCAATATTTTTTATTATTCTATTATTTTAGTTTTTGTCTTTAAATACTTTTGAGTCTGAGCGAAAGCATCATAGAGTTCATCTAGTTGATAATTTTTAGCTATTTTTTCTATTTTAAGGCTTTTTTACGGTGCTAGTTAAGCAATTAAATTTTTTAATTAACCATGAACGGCTATTGAACAGAGTTAAACAATTCTTTATAATTTTTTGAATTTTGCTTCTAATATCATATTTACCGGCTGATTATAGAATTTATTATAGAATTATATTAATTTAAAGAGGATGGTTTCATTAATCATTTATGTTTATATAGCTGATTATAATGCTTATTTTAATTTCTGGAATGAAATTAATATATTAAATATGAATCTAGGTGAAGTTGTGCTTCATCACACAAATCAAATTTTCAATTAGTAATTTGAAGCCTTGAGATATATTTAGAAAATCATTGAAAGAATGATGTTAAATGCCCAGTTTTCTGATTTCATTAATAGAAACACTTAAGTATAGATAATCCAAGAATAATTTCAAAGCCCTATATCCAGAATATCTCTTGAGTATTTGAAGAAATTCATCTAAAGAATCCAAAAATATCATAGCATACGAATTTTCATAAATCATAGAGCCAAGAATTTAATAATAAGTGATGATCTAATTCAAATTATAGTCTGATACTAATTAAGTAATAAATGATCACCACTTTAATAGTCATTGTAATGAACATTTAATGACTTCTGTGTCCGTATCTAAAAGATGAAGTACTCATTAGTTTTGTATATCATAAAGTTTTTATGAAATATCTAAATTTTTAATAATGATTAGATATTAAACAATTATGATATGAATAATCTAAACCCAAAATCATTAAATTGTAAAAAATATTATTAAATAAAACTTTGTTCCAACAAATAACTTAATTCCTTCAATATTTTACTTTTATTATTATTAACTAGATCTTATAAGATAAAGAATTGGAATCGGTCCACTAAATTTTTCATTATCAGTTCCTTT